>JANZLD010000002.1:20744146-20755558 GCA_026413575.1 Erythroxylum carthagenense | reverse complement strand
GGCCTCAAGGAATTTTTTTAAAACTATTATCTTATGCATTTAGCGAGGTTATTATTTTATCCCATTGGCCCAAGTTGGGACCGGAGAAAATTATTATTTAATCGAGATTATTAATTTATCGAATATTCATTTATCAAGGTTTTACTAGTAATTTCATTCTAGCTTCACCAAGCCCATTTGATGTCAACATCAATTTTTTCTTACTCTTGAATGGTGTTCTCCATGGAGAGATTCTCTTCCTTCAATCTTTCATTCTTTCTATATATTTTCCACCCTTTTTCGTACATTAACTCATAGGCTTCATAAATACCTTCATTATTATCATCTAAAGTACTATCATCAATGTCTTAATCTGAGATTGAGCTTTGAGCTAAATCGTTTGTATTTTTCCCAAAATTTTCCAATTTACTCACTTTTTCATCTTTAGTTACTTCCTTCTTGGTTATTGTTAAAGAAGATATTGGACTTTTTTTGTACAAAGTAACTAATGCATCACTATTCACAACTTCTTCTTCACTTCCGGATTCATTATTACTCCAAGTGCTCGTATAGGATTTTCCTTTTCTCTTCTTCATGGTATTATCACACTCCGCTTAAACATGTCTGAAGCCATGATACTCATGGCATTGAATTTTCTTTACCTTTCTTTTTTTCTTTTGATTTTTGGCTTGGATGAAGTTGTTCTTTAATGAGCTCCCGCTTTTTTGCCTAAACTAGGGTCTGTCTTTTTTCACTCTCTTCAACCACTTATTGAACTCTCTTTTTAATAGCTCTATATCTTCGTTCTCATTGGATTCATCTTCTAAGTCATTCACGACTTTACAAATCTCGACTTGCAATGCTAATCCTTTCTTCTTCCTCGATTTTTCCTCAACAAATTCATTTTAAAATTTGTAAGAATTCTAATCACCTTCTCCAATGACAAGTCATTGATGTCATAATCCTCCTCGATTGCTGCAAGTTTTGAAATAAATCTTGGAGGTAGTGATCTCAACGTCTTCTTGACTAGTTTCATACTAGAATATTTCTTCTCCAATTGATATGCCTGATTCGCTATATCTCGCAATCTTTTATGAAAATCTTCAATAGTCTCATTTTCATCTATCCTCAATTCTTCAAACCTCACAGCTAACATCTGTAATTTTGACATTATCATAGATTTGGACCCTTCATGAATAATCCGCAAAGCATCCCACGCTTCCTTAGTCGATTCATAGGTTGATATCATTGAGAAGCGTCTTTCATTAATAACACTGAATATTGCATGCATTGCTTGTGAGTTTCCAAGAGCACTTTCTTCTTCAGCTCTTGTTCATTCAGATTGATCTTTTTGAACTGCCTCTCCTTTATCATCAGTGATCATCGGATGAGTCCATCCATGTACTACCGAGTTCTAGGTTCTTGTTCCTTACGCCTGAATAAAGACCCTCATCCGTGACTTCCATGCAGGATAATTATAATCGTCCAACGGCAATGTCTTGATAATTGATGCTTCTTCTCTTATGGCCATGTTTGTGAAACTAGGATCTGCATCAACTTGTTACCAAGTTCTAAATCGGTGACCTCTCTCTAATATCAATTGAAAAACCATAGGGGTTAATTGTTTCGAAAACTTTCCAATTTATTTCTAGCAAACAAAAAAATCAGAAAAATTAAAAGAACCAAAAATAAATCAACACTGAAAATTTGGTAATACAGTTTGACACATCTTGCCTACATCTGCAGGGCCCTCACCTAGCCTAATAACTTTCACCGAAGTATAATAGATTTACCCAAGGCTTTACTGAGTCGACACTACTCAACCCTTGACACTATCTTTTAACCTAACTTTTCGTGAAAGAATTTCATACTCAATAATACGATCAGCTCGTATTAACCTCTCCAGAGGATTTTCTTAACACTCTTTTTAATTAAAAGACAATTAATAAAAATAACTCAAGTAGTTAATCAAACAAAAACTGAACAATAATATACTTGAGATAAAACAAAGACTTTTCTATGGTTTCAGCTTCTTAAAATAATCCTTCAATTGAAACGATCCATCCCAACTTCAACAGCTTCAATTAAACCATATGGAAGTATAGACAATAGATGAAGACCCACAATGTTTCTCTCACTAAAAGAACTCACAATCCCAGATGAAGATATCTGGAAAAAGTAACTCACAATTCTATTGCACCATAGCCAACCCAATCTTCACCGTAGCATCTTTCACTCAACATACATTATTTAGCTCATAACATATGCAATATCGTAGTATTTGTTCTAGTATGGATAGAGATGTAAATCAACTTCAGCAAAGATAGAGACATAGATCAATTTCACATAAGCTGCTTTTTTAGGTTGACGTGATCATGATGCATGCAATAAGAAAGCGTTTATTGCTTCATTGAATTTTGTGTAAAAGAATGATGCCGATGGGTCTTGCTAGTGAAAATTTTCTATCCCACATAAATACTTTATAAGCTTTCCATTTATGCCACAATGTGGGTGCCTTTTATGATACTCATACACACACACTTCACTTTTAACACCCACTGCACTTTTTAATTGCTAGACTCCAAGATTGCCTTCAGCTATATCATAGAGGCATATACAAAGATCACTTCTACTGTATCATAGAGACATACACGACACCAACTCCCCAAATCCCTTGACCCACTAACAAAAACTAATTCCCTTCTTCTGTTGTATCCAAAAAATCCACGTATTCAACAATCTAATTACCAACATGATAATAGACTTCAATCCAAGATAGGATTCTTTTTCAACTAGAAGATTATTCATATAGTTTTTGAATCTAAGTCATTATCCAAATAATATCTTATATGTCCAATTAATAAATAATAGTAAAATTAATTATTTAGATATATAAAATATATCCTAACAAGTACGATTCCACCTTTCAGCTACACTACTTTGTTGCAGTGTACCAGGCATTGTGTATTATGCACATATGTCTCGGCTTACAAGAAACTTTGCAAATAGACCTGGACATTGTCCACTTTTATCAAACTTTTCATAATATTCACTACCTCTATCAGACCTCACTATCTTTACTTTTCTATCTAACTGCCTTTCTATCTCATTAACGAACACCTCTAGGATGTCCACAAACTGAGACTTCTCATGTAGTAGGTAAATATAATCATATCGTGAGAAGTCATTAATAAAGGTAATGACATATTTTTTGCCACCCTAAGAAGGAACATCGAAAGGACCATAGATGTCAGTGTGTAATAATTCAAGTAATTCGCTACTTCTTGTGGTTGGATTCTTTAATATATGTTTGGTTTACTTGCTTTTAATGCAATCCACACATGTATCCCATTCAGCAAAATCCAATTAAGGTAAAATTTCTTTTTCACTAACCTTTGTACCCTTTCCTTGGATATATGACATAATCTTTTATGCTATAAAAAAGCAGAACATTCATTATATGCACTATGTTTATTTCCTATAATATGATCAACATGAAATAGAGATTTAGCAAAATCAACATCAAGATTGAAACAATATAAACAATCAGTTGAAGTAACAGAACCATAATAGTACATGTATTTATATAAAGAAAACACACAATTTCCAATCTTAAAGTTAAAACCATCATCATCCAACTTTGCAACAGAAACTAAATTCCTGGCACATTCAGGAATATAAAGATAATTTTTTAGATCCAAATGACACTCAGTGTCAAAGATCAATCTGTACGTTCCAATGCCCTCTATTCATGCCTTCATTTTGTTCCCCCATATACAAGAACTTGTTAGTTCTATCTATGGTCTAGATTGGAAGGATTCCCTATTTAACATGTGACACATGAGTAGTTGCACCAGAATCTAACCACTAGGTATTATTAAGCACTTCAACAAGATTTCATTCAAAATATACTAATATAGTATGTACCTTTCTTTTTGAGCCAAGCCTTTCTTTTAGGGCAATTCTTCTTGAAGTGACCAGACTTTTTATAGAAGTGGCACCTCTTATCTTTATGAATTCCACCCTCGTTAACTTTGCTAAGAGCTTTGTCCTTATCTTTATCTTTCTTTCCTGGTTTGTGCTTGCTACTACTAGCTCCTTGATGAAGCGTGAGATGAATGGAGTGTTCTTTCATTGTCTTCAATCTCCCTTCCTCCTAAACCAATATGGCTTTAATTTCTTAAAGGTTCCATTTTTTATTAATGGTGTTATAATTCACCTAGAACTGGCTGAACTCAAGAGAAAGTGAATTGATAATAAATTATACAAGGAAAGGCTCACTTATATCTATACCTATGGATTTCAGCCTTGCAGCTAGATTTGACATATGTGCTACATGATCATGAATATGTTGTGACCAGTTAAACTTTTTAGTTGTCGGCTCACTCATTAAAGTCTCTATTATAGACTTGTCAGCTATATCAAATTGGGAGTATTATTTAAGCTTTAACATGAACTCCTTTACATTCTCCGATTTAAGCATTGATGGATTTACATTTTCTGCGATCATCATTCGCATCAAATTTAGGCTCAGCCTGTTAGACCATTCCCAAGCCTCATATTAAGACTTGTCAGCTTCATAACTAGTTTTAATTACGACTGCGGGCCTTGCGTCTGAAACTATGGCCAAGTCCAAATCCATTACACTCAGTTAGAATTGGATTTGTTCGGACTAGTTAGCATAGTTCAAACCATTGAATTTGATTAGCCCATTTCCTAAAGTAAACAAATTAGTAGATGCTGTAAACACAACATATAGCTCACATATTAATGCTTTGAGTAAACCTAAATAGATTGAAACTAACTAATACACTTTGGTTATACATTTAAATTCTGCTTTGGATGAAATTTAAATACATAGATGGAACCTATTATGATCAAATATAGTTCACTATAATGGATAATCAATCATATTCTAGTCAACTTGCATATTATCTTTGGATATATAATCATATTAACCAAATATGTTGATAAAGTTCCTTTAATGCCATTAAATATAAGTAATGGTCCACCTTTAGGTGACTTCTTACCGTTGTAATTAATAATCTTAATTGTTTAATTCAACCTTTATGTCATTTTAACATCATATCATAATGAACAATCTAAACATTCACAATTAAATGATTTATATTTTCAAGCTAGGCCACTTTGGTGATTATCAAGCTTTCTATGCAATAAACGTTTAATTAGACAATTATCATACATTAAAAATTTTAATTTATTTAATTTGGTCACTTTGGTGACTAGCAAACTATTCTAAATTACCACAATGTCATGTAGCACGGCATAATATAAATGGTCAAAGTACCAATTAAGACATAATATGACATAAAATTATATTAATTAATAAATTATGAGATATGACCCAAAATTAAAATACATTAAATAGGACCAATATTCAAACCCATATATATATATATATATATATATATGACTCGAAAGACGCGTGCTATGCACACGCCTGTTGCTGGCCGTTGCTTTCATGTGAGGCATATGCACGCGTCTCATCTTCCTCAGGGATGAGCGCTGATTTCGTTGCTTTTTTTTATTTTGGTTTCTCTTCAAACTGACACTATTGCAAGCCTTACCAAAGGCATCTCTTGCCAACATTATAACCACAAAGGATCGACGTTTGGATTTGTATTTTCGATTCTCTCCTACTGTGTATTACTCTTACTTTAACCCATAATTGAAACATGTCTTTTACATTGAAAGAGAAAACTTAAATATTCAGCCAAAATCATCAAGACATTATAGGAAGTGAAGGCCAAAATCAAATGGTTGAGTTTCATTTCTTTGCCCAATCTCAAAACATTTTACCAATACCAAAGGTTTGTTTCATGTTTACCTTCTTGTTTATGGTGCCATTTTAAATACAGAAAACAACCATTCAAGAAACAAAGAAAACAAAGAAAAAAATGAAACAAATCTTTGATAATGACAGACAACAAATAATGCAACACATGCATATTAACACTGAATGTTTGTTTCACGTATGTATTCTTGTGTCTGTTTCGTATACGAAGAAAACAATGCCAGGAAAAATACAAAATAATGCAACATCTTACTCTGATACCAATTTTTATGCCTTTATGGATCGATCAGTCTAAATTGTCTGCTTTAGTAGACCCTAGCTTATGCTATCTTCATAAGTTTTTAACTTGTACGGCATTTGGTAGAGGAGATAACTAAGGTGCAGTTTCTAAAGTTGAATTATTTATGTTGTGGTTTGTGGTGTATGCTAAACACTTTAATGCTAATATGTGGTTAAGTATGCATATGATGGATGTGGCTAAAGTTAGAGCTGGAAAAATAGTTATTGGGGCATTTGTTACCCAAATTGCAAAATATTTTAATTTGTTGAGTGAGAGAACAAGTATGTAGTTAGTTTCTGGGAATTGTAGTTTAGACTTGCAGTCCTTGGTGTCCATGCAGCTATATATTATGCTTTAGTAATTGAATCAACTACAGTAGCTTGATTGGAACTTTTCCAACTCACTGATCCTCCATTCAAGGTGAAAATATAACCAGAGGTAGATTTGCTATTATCCTTATTTGATGCAAAGCTAGCATTAGTATAGCCAATTACCTTTAATTCATAATCTCTGTATATGAGGAATCGGTCCTTAGTTCTTCTTAAGTACTTAAGGATGGTTTTAACCACTTTCTAATGTTCCTCACCTGAATTACCTTGATCCTTGCTTAGTATTCCTAGCGCATAGGCTACATCAGGTCTTATACATGTCATGGTATATATGATAGCTCTCACTGTGCTGGCATATGAGACCTTACTCATATACTCTCTTTCTTCTAGGGTTTTAGGACAATACTCCCTACTAAGAGAAATTTCAATGCCTATCGGTAAATAACCTTTTCTGGAATATTTCTTATGATACCTTTTTAAAATGGTCTTAATATACTTATTTTGTCATACCTGTATCTATAATAGTTTTTTAAGTATTGATTATCTCTCTTCTTCTTTTCGTTGTTTCTTCAATAGTTCTTATAACACTTTGATAAATTTCTAAAACTTATATATCCTTTTACAAACTATCATGTTGGTTTATTTTAAAAGAGAGAGGAAAAGAGTTTTTGGCCCATTTGAGATCTATTAATTATTTAATACCCAATAATCAATATCTTGATATCTTTTCGGGGGACTCAAATATATAATTCACATGAGTTATTAAATAATCTAACATTTCTAACCGGAAATTGTTACATTTTGTTGATATGGGTCCTTAACTTTTATTATATCTTCAGTATAAAAAGAAATTTAGAACTTGAATCACGACAATCAAATGGAAAAAATGGGCTTGAATAAGGCGTAATATATGAGCAAACGCCCAGAAACGAGTTAATATTAACGAAAAAGTTCAAAGAAGCAAGGTAGGTCCCTTCCAGACAAGATTGAAAGACCATTCAAATTCACACTCTTTTTAATTATGAAAGCCTTAAAGCCAAAGCCACGATCGTTACTGGTCCCCCTTGGTCTTTCATATGCCCCACAAGAACCATAACCTTGAATTATTCTGCTTCTGCCCAATTTCCTACCAATGATAGTGATCATCAACTGCCGGACCTGCCCTCTGCTTTCTCACTTAACCAAACCATATTTTGTTTGCCTGCCAAATTTAATGTTTGAAATGGACAAAATATAGTTTATTTTTTCAACTTTACTACCAGAAATGTTTTGCACCTTTCATATATATAATGTTAAAATTTCATGCCTTTACGTGTGTAAATTGCTAGATACAGTGACGTAGCTATGTTATAAGGGAGGCCCCCCTTTCAAATTTTTTTTAAAAAATTACTTATATAATTAATATTTTAAAATTATAAATATAAGTGGCCTCCTTTAAAAATAAATGTGTATTTAGATGTTGGCCCTCGGCCCCTCCTTAGAGTCGAGTCTAACTCCGTCCCTGACTAGACATACGCGTCCTTTGTTGTGAATTTTTTTCTTATGTTGTTGGTTGATTTGTTCAAGAAGTAGCAGATGGTAAAGTATTAAATATTCAAAAACTCGACCTAAGAGCAAACATCATATCACGCTTTTATAAGTTTAATGTTTTAATCCATGTGGATAATTAATTTTTTTCCGTGGACCCTTGTATAGGTAAAAATTTTCATCAACAAAATATTAATAAAAGTAACGTTTTAAAAAATTCAGCGTTGAATAATTTTTTTTAAAAAGATTGGATAATTTAAAATCTGTTATCCCTTATTTCATATATATATAGACTTATTATTGTATATTTATGTAATAAACATGTTTTTTATTTACATGCAAAACTTACCTATATTGTATATGTTAATGAACAATAATTTTGAAAAGCAATACCCTAAATTGTTTATTTAAATTAATAAAAAATAACTCAATCACTTCTTTAATTCTGTCAATACTTAATCTAGGTCCTTTTTAATACCGGTTCAAATGATAAGTATAATATACATTAACCATTCATAACACGCATTTAGTAACGTTTGTGAAAAGAATAAGGAACTTATGCAACTCATATTTTCGTACTAATTAATTGGTCAATTTGTCCCGTAGGGTCAGGTAGGAAGTCAAACCGACCTATTAAGCGTAACGAAGCTCTACTTAACAAAGTGAATTAGAAAGATTTTTTTTAATCAATGGTGATCAGTTATAAAACTCTTTTTCAAAGTGATTTAAAAACATTCTTCTTAATCAACGATGATCGGTTATGTTATCTATAACCTGACTTTTTTTTTTTTTGCTTGATTCTAAAAAATCTTCAATAATTATTTTGTGAAAAAATATTTTAAAAAATAAAAGTTATGCTTGTGGAAATTATCTAAATCATCATGTCATATATATTCAAGTCTAACCCTCCAAATTTGTGAGTAATAAGTGAGATAATTAATTATCTCTTCAATACAGCGCAGCCGCATCCCCTTTCATAAAGAAGTTCAATATCATTATCTTTTGAGTTAATTGGACAAAGATTTCAAGTGATTAATTAATTATTTTCCTAAAATGTTTTGCATTTTAAACTAAATTTTATTTTACATATTTACGTGATTTGATAACTAATTCTAATATGTTATTATATATATAATCTTGATAACTGAGCTATAATTTTGATACACGTTGAAAATGCTAGTGCAAAACTAAAAATAAATTTCAATATATTTTTTAAATTTTATGCAACTGATAAAAATATATATATTTTTTACAAAGTGTCATAAATTCAGACGTCAAAAGATCAGGAAAATAACAAAGCCACAACTTACCTTTATATATATACTTAATTCTGTAGATATGATCAGACATTATAAGGACCAATTACATAATATTTTATTAATATTCAATAAAATATTAATAATCATTATTTATTATTTATAATATTAACTATCATTTATTTCAATTATTGGGATAAAATGATGCACTTCAAGTGCTTCGAGGTAACCCGCCTAGTCGGCTTTCCTTGCAAATTGACACTGATACTGATAGCCTGTAACAGTTAATAATGCTTGAAGAGTGAAGGCTGAAGATTCTTACGACATCTGCTAGAAGCCACAGGCGACATGTTGGATGGTGACAGGAAATTTGATCGAAGGCAATTTCAGCAGTTTTTGTTTACATTGTCAGGATGATTCATTAGATTCTCATGCAATTAATTATACGTTGAATTTCTTTCTAAGTGGGGGCTTTCGTACACGTACCTGCTCTTTGAAACGTACGATATTGAGCTTTGCTCATCCCTTCAAGAATTACCTATAGTACTTTTTCTTGGTTTGTTATGAGATCGATATAGTTTCCACTGCCAAGTACTTGCATGTTGAGCCATCCTCCATGTCTTTATCATCCCTCAAGCTTACCAAATCTGTCATACTCGAGTCATATGTTACTCTATCAAAAGTCAGTCGAACATAAAACGATCTTAGGCTGGATATAAGATCCTTATGACCCCAATTAGATAACTTGAAATTACTCGTAGACTTTTGAATCTGCTATTTATGAATTAGTAGGTGGTCATCGGTCTTAAAATAAACGTGAAAACTTCGTCAACGTAAAATAAGAATTAGAGAGTTATACATTCATTTGGTTGTTGAAGAGTTTTCCAACAACAATTAATGTATAATATAGGACCATCGCGCACAATTCATGTGTGAACTGATGTAGAATGTAAAAGAACTAATTAACGAGTCATACCAACACGACAAGTCTTGTTGAAATTTGCTATACAGTATACATTCGTTGGTTACTGAGAAATTTCTCTGTTTCTTCCTATTACTTTACAAACAACTGACTCCACATTTTCCAGGCCACTACCTAATTAATTATTTTATCATACGCGCAACTCAATACTACAGTCTAATGCATGGTTGGTCCCTTTCCATGTAGATGCACTAACATAATATAATGGAGATGCTTGGACTATTGACTTTGAACGTACGCGGATGAGCTACCAAATAAATCACGACAAGATCCATGCTGGCTTTCTAGATACATCAACACTGGGTCTAATTATATTGATATCATTTTAGTAATATATATATTCCTTGGATTATGCTTTTACTAATATTAAATAGTTATAATAATCGTAAAATTAACTAAAATAATACATTTTTAAATTTTAAATTAATCGTTTCAACGGTGTCTTTTAAGAATCTCGGAAAGTCTGTTCAAGTAACGTGGAAACGGACTTCATAGACATGTCACGTACATCTTCCACTTTGGAAAGTTGCTCGAGGGCGGTCTCTCTGACCAGTTTAAAATATGAAGTCAAGGTTTAAATTTCTTAGTACATTTGGTCTAGCTAACAAACATTTGTTTCTGTCAAGCAGGCAAATAACTAGAAATTGTGTACTTGGATGACTTTGCATGCCAATCGAAGATCCAATTAATTGCACATGCAAGGAACATATATATGATACATACTATTTTGGTCAGGAGGTTAAAATTAATGAAATTCGAATCGATCTTATTAGTTAAAAAGTGTAATTTATGTTTTTACCAAAATACAACTAAATCTTAACGTCTTTTAGCATTCAAATAAACCTTAATATTTACAAAATGTTATAAATTTTGAATAAATTCACTAATTTGCTGCTTAGTGCTCACAGCATTATCCCACCCGCTGTGTGTGTAATCTTTTTGTTTTTGAAACAAACAATAATGAGGACCACATGCCAGGGGCGCAGGGAAGGCCACAGGCGTAGATCCAAAGTCAAGTCAATTATTAGAGTCCATTAGGTCACAGCAGCCGGGAAACGTCTTGCGTAATTTCCTTAACTATCCTCGCACTATCAAACAAAAGGGTGATTGTTGAAGTTCCTAATTTTCCATTATAAATATAGACCAATCTTTAGGCATCTATTCTCACACTGATAGACCACAGAATCAGACCACCTTTCCCACACTCTTTGTTCGTCCTATAACATAAAACAACGTAAAACCTT
>JANZLD010000002.1:20713297-20728119 GCA_026413575.1 Erythroxylum carthagenense | reverse complement strand
TATAACAATCAAATAATTCCATTCATTACAAAATGCACAGTCAAAATAATTTGATGATGCACATGCCTTAAATAAAAAGATGTACTATGCCTATTCATGGCTTTCCCGATGCTATTTTCCATTTTCCACTTTCTTTTGCCAAATTCTCACTTTCACTCGATTGATTAATATTGGCTCATTTCGATTCAATGACATATTACGGAGTTCCCCAATTTTAATTCTAATATTCGGTCAATTTATTAAGTCATTTTCGCTATGGTATTACCTCAAAATCAATATCTTAATTCTCTAGATCGAATTCAATCTTTATATTCGATTCTACACTCCAATAGCCTTTCTTTACATTTAGAAACCTCACTAATATACCTCAATTACTCAAAATAATCTTTAGGTTGCAATATAATCACATTCTTAACTTTCTTTCACTAATTGCGATCTCAAAAACTTGAATTCAAACTCTCATTCTTTTCCTCAATTGTAGACCTCTTTCTCTAGATCATAACGAATCAAACATCACCCCAATTGGAGGTCTACACCAAAAGTTACACCTCAAAAACCAAATTAATTCATTTCAAAAAAGGCCCCCTCGCCGCGACGTATGGACGTTCGCCACGGCGTCTAAACAGTGGCTCGTCGCGACGTCCCAATCGCTCGTTGCGACGTCTAACCCTTTTTCTCGTCGCGATGTCCCAATCTATCGCTCGTTGCGACGTACAATTTATCGCTCGTCACGACATCTAGCCCCTTTTCTCGTCGCGACGTCTAATTATTTTCCTCATCGCGACGTGCAGACCCTGATTCGTCTTCTCCGGCTTCCCCTTTTTACTTTCTCTCTCTAAAACCATTCATAACTCACTCATAACTACCCAATCCTTTCATAATTAACTCATGCATGCATTAAACACAAGAATAAACAACATTAAACCCATAAACTTACCAATCAAGCTCAAATCTTCAACTCTTTCGAAATCACCTCCGATCCTTCCTCTTTCTCCATCATCCACGGTGAGCTCTCAACTTCAACAGATCTTCCTCTTCTCTCAAGGTTTCTAGCTGATCTTCCATCTCAAAGAAGGAGCAAGCACACTCTCGAAGAGAAAACCGAAAATCGTCCAAGGAGAAGAGAAACCATCGTGCCCTAGGAGAAAATTTTCCTTTCTTCCAAAATTTAAAACCTATGCTATTTAAAGGATAATCACTTAAGCCTCTTGTCTCTTTCCTCACAATACATGTAAATCTCTTTCTCTTTTCAATTCATTTCCAGTCCAATTCGTCTCCAAATTTCAATGGCTCGACAAAATAAATTTCTAAAATCATAATGCTAAATTTCCACTGCCATTTACCAATTATTCTAGCACTATTCAGTCAATCAGTTTTCTCCCAAATTTTCAGAAAAATTTCCTAGGTTTACAATCAATTAACAGTCACTCTAAAATATTTCCAATTCAACTATTCAAACCCAATTATTCCAAAATTTCCAATATTTCATAAATCAAATCTAATTATCTCATAAATCACAATTCATATCAGTATCACAATTCAAAGCCGGGAAAATGTCATGAATGCAAGTACCTACATATGCATGTACAAAAGACTCATTCCTCTACATTTAGAGGCCAAATAAATGCTCAGTCAGTAATATGCGGTAAAAATCCTATCCCGTATCAAATTACCAATATAACCTTCCCATCGGTGACGGGATGTTACATCTTATAAACATTTGTCTTGACCTTTTCCTAATTTGAGCAAAAAATTGAAATAATAAGAAATTAGTTATGAATCTTGTAATGGCATAATGACATAAATTTCTACTACTAGTGAAATCATTTCTCATCAAATTTAGGACACATGCACAATTATAGATGAACTTACTCACTTTTCTTGCTTTTTTATAGTTTCATCAATGATAGTAAAGTATCTAGCTTCTTATACATTTTTCAAAATCAAGTCCATACAATGTGTAGGACAAAGAGTTCATTAGAAAGAATTATACTCACTCTGTAACCTTTTTTTAGCTACTTTATAAGCAACATTATTTTTAGTGATGAACTATACAATTTTTTTAGGTCCAAATTCATTCTCAACTTAATCAAATATCTCTAGTAGAGTATAAGAATTCCTATTAAGCCTAAATGTATCAATGGACTTCAAAACAACATCCCTTTAGTAGAATAAATCAAAAAACTAATAATAAATTCTTCTTTCCTATTTTTCCAACTATCACATATGATTGAATACTCATAAGTTGCCTGAGTCATTCTTTTTTTTCTACACTCAAATGACTTTTTATTTCATAAATAGAACTACTTACAAGATTACCTCTGTAGTCATCAGTTGAAAGAACTTTATATCCTGGACCATAAGAGGTAATCACATCTACTATAGGCTAGTAATAATAAGTCTGAGCATCATTAAATGACATGCTTACATCATACCACTATTTTACAATAGTCATGTACATATTATGAGATAATTCTTTATATTATAATGCACCAGGAATTAAAGGTTAAGTTCAAAGAGTTGTTCATGGAGTTAAAAAGTTAGATGCATGCCTTCTTCTCTTCCTCACATTAGTTGCATCAATCTCATCTTGTTGGGTAGGAGTACTTCTTTCAACATTATCAACATCATCTTGATTATTGTAGAAAGAATTTTCACTACGACTTTTATATTTTAGTCTTTCTTTCTTTCTTTCTTTCTTAATATAATATTCTTCAAGCAAAGTTTTCATATGCTATTTCACGTCATGACTAGATCTCTTACAAGGCTCTACTTCACCTTTGATTCTTATTAAATATTTCTTAATTTGTTGATTCCCTAACCTTTCTAATGTTTGTTACAATGTAAATAAATCGTATTGTTCATAACGTTAGTAACCAATCTAACATACACCCAAATTGAATCATTGAATCTTCCTAAAAAGGTTGAATTATCGTAAGTACTTGAACATCCCTCCTTGTATCAATAAAATTAAATAAAGACATATACCATAATTAATAACTTCATATCAAAAATAATTTTTTTGCATATAAAAGACATAAAACACACACACTCTCTCTCTCTCTATATATATATATAATGTTGATGTCTAATAGATCAATAAACCAATTACACTAGTTGGAACTTATGTTCATATATAACATCATTACTTAGCTATAAAGAGTCAAAAGTCTATTTTGAGAAGATTAACCGTATACAAGTACTTGAAAAATAAAATTCATAAACTAATGTATTGGAAATGTTATTACCGTATTCATAACATGTTATGAGTTATGACTATAATATCTCTAGATAAATTCTTTACTAGTTTAAAGGAAACAATTTGAATGTAGACATGTTAAAATCCAAATGAATAATGTGGAGGAAATAGAAAAAAAAATCTCTAGACATAATAAAAACATTCTATAATTTATTTTATTTATATTTTCCTTTGACAATACATAATCGCATATTACAAAATGAATTTGTTGTAAAAATGAAAAAGAAAAGTTTACTCTCATAATTATAAATTATAATACTAAAAGACATGATGAAATTTGAAAGTTGAAACTTAAAACTTGAAAGACCCATTTACTACATGTAAGCACATCTTTTATATATTATAATTTATTCCAAAATGATAAAAATTATTCTCAAATCTTAAGTTCTCAGTCAACAGTTTATTTTAGAATGATAAATATCATTCTCAAATCTTAACCAATAATTCTCAAAGTCAAACTATCAACATTTAACATTTAACCAAACGACAATTTTTTTGCTCTAAAATCATCACTTTAAAAATGAAAATTAAAAGTAAGCCACAAATTCACACAACTCGAGAGCCAAGATATGAAGCTAGAGCTAAAGATTAAAGAGCTAAGTACAGGACTAAGTAGTTATGGCGGTGGTGAGGATTAGCGAGAGGATATGACTGCAACAACTTGGGGAGTGATAAGTGGTGAGCAAGCAAAATTAATAAGTGGAGATCTAGTGACTTATGATCGAAGTTATGAATATCGTACTGGTACTGTTATTAGTCAACATAGGGTACTATTTTAGGTAATGTTTTAAATTTATAAAGTCATCCTTGAATTTTTTAAAATTGTAAAATAGTCCCTCAATACAAAGTATTTAAAATGATACAATTTTATCATATAATAAATTATAATTACAACAAAAAATCAAATAAAAATAACAATAAATATCCATGACTATCTAACTATTACAGCTTATAACAAGAGTTCGTACTGAGGAAACAACCAACTAAAAGTAAAACCTGAAATAAAAACATTTACAATTATTTTTATAATGCTTATATAGAATTTAACATAGACATTAAATTTAAGTGGAATTACAAAAGAGGAGAAATAAAAACTTAGAACTTCATTCAATCAAATATCCGCTCAAATCGCATTGACCCTAATTCTCATTTGGTACAAAATTCTAATTATTGAGAGGAGGTTCATCATCACCATCATTCAAATTCATTGCACCAAATGACATGTCAATACTTTTCCATCCAAGATTATCTTCCAAGTCAATTTCATATATCAAATTTGGTTCCTCAGAAACTCAATCGACCAAAAGATCAATATGATCAAGAAAAATTAGATTTACAGAACTACTTATTGTATTAAGAATCATAGTAAACAATAAAATTAAATTATTAAGAAATTACAAGAAATTATATCCAACTTAATAATGATAATAAGATACCTATCTCCCGAAGCTTTAAATTGTATAGAATAAAAAGTTAGTTATTCAATCTTCTGTGCTCTAATCTATTCTTTTTCTTGGAATGGATAAACTCAAGCGTGTTCTAATTTCTTTCACACCCTATTGCATTCATACATTGAAATTTGAATTATAAAACTTTGCAATTCTGGAATACCACTTTCAAATTAATTACACTAAGTAATTATAAGACAACAAAAGTAACATTATAAACTAAATAAAGTGATGATTAATTTTCAATAAGTAAGAAAAGTGAAAAATATATATCCTTTGATTAAGTTTGTCTCTTTAACAAATAGCAATTGACATCTCAAAATTACCATAAACATCCTTATAAATCTTCACTTGTCATTTTAAGAAATCTTGCATTATCTCATGGGCAATAATTGTTGCAATAGTTAATAGCATTCTCCTTTTTAATTCAATTTCTTTGTAAGACTTTATATAAAATAGACATTAAGATTCAAATATGCCCTAGCTACAAACAACAGAGAGTAGAGTTGTCTTTCCTATCTCTCATTAATATCTACAAGATAAGATGTGTGTAAAGAAAACTTATTTTTTATATTTGTCTTGATTGCTTCTTTCGCCTTCTTTATGACATCATAAAAACAACTCACTGCTGCCTTCTCATCACTATCAACTAGATAAAGTACCCCTATTAAAGGCTCACAAATGTGGATGAAAAATTGACATTAAGAATATGATTCATTATCTTTAAGTATAATTTTAAAAACCTCCAATCTAGCATTAGACGTAGCATGCTAATAAGCAACTCACTTATTATTTGTAAACATTTGTCTCAACTCCTTCATCAAAATAAAAACTGAAGTGATAATAAATTAGTAGCAAATCTTGTAATAGCAAGATGGCATAAATTTCTATCATTGATGAAATCCTTTCTCATTAAATTCAGGACCCATTAACGATTATAGATTAATTGAGTTACCTTTTTTGCTTTATACACAGTCTCATCAATAATATAAAAATACCTAACATCTCTTATATTTTACAATATCAGGTCAATGCAATGTGTAGTACAAGGAATCCAATAAAAAGAATTATACTTGTTGTGCAGTTTTCTTCCATCTGCTTTATAAGTAGAATCATTGTCATTAATGAATTGAACAATATTTTCTAGCTCAACTTCATTCATAATTACATCAAATATTGGAAACAAAGTATTAACATTACTAACTAGGCTAGACGAAATAGACTTTAAAAACATTGTCCCTTTGCAAAATTAACCAAAAAATTAATAATAGACGACTCATATATTCTATTTGACTAACCATCACATATGATTGAACACCTATAAGTAGCACAAATCATTCTTCTTTCATCCAAATAACTTTTATTTAATAAACAAAGCTACTTAAAAGTTTATCTGTACAGTCCTCAATTTAAGGAGCTTTGTATCCTGGACCGTATGAGGCAATAACATCCACCATAGACTAGTAATAATAACATTGGGTAGCATTAAATACTATACCTGAATCATACCACATTCTAGCTATTGTCATGTCCATATTATGAGTCACTTCTCGAGATTGTAAGGCACTATGGATTGAAGGTTAAGCTCTAATAGTTTTTTGTGGTGTAAAAAATTAGATATGTCTTCTTCTTTTCCAATACTACCACCTTCAACATCCCCAGTATCATCCTGACTACCAACAAAAGAACTTCTATTACCAATTTCGTAGTTCAATCTTTGCCTTCAATCTTTCTCATACTGATACTCTTCAACAAGTCTTCATTTGCTATTTCACATTATGACTCACTTTCTTGCAAGGCTTTACATCACCTTTGGATCCAGCTAAATGCTTCTTTAATCTGGCAATTCTCTCATCTTTTAAATGTTTGTTACAATACAAACAAATAGTATGGTTCTTCATTCCAAGAACAGATCTAACATGAGCCCAAATTGGATCATCGAATCTTTTTATATATGAAACGATTGAATTATTAATTAAGAGCACTTAAACTTCCCTCCATTTATCTATAAATTAAATAAAGATATATGTCAAAATTAAATTAATAACTTCACATTAAAATTAAAAAACACTTAATTTAATTATCAACAACTATTATAAAATATGTATTGTTTAACTCAAATTTAACACAAAAGCACATATATCTTATAAAACTCATTTTGTATAATTACATCATTGAACCATAAACTAAAGACATATACTCACAACTATAACTTATTCAATTTCAACCATAATTTACAACTATAAGTTTACAACCATTTTATGTAATCACATAATTTAACTATAAACTAATCTATTTTGTTTACTTATACAATTTAATTTGTAAAGATTATAATAATTTTATTTTCTTAACTAATTTTAATCAACATTATTGCTAAAATCCTAATTCTCTACTTTAAGTTAACAATCTTTCATTCACCAATTTTAATCAGCATTCGTAGTTTCTCACTCAAATTAACTCCACAATCAAGAGTTAACATACACTATACCATTCAATTTCATCCAACACAATTCACCAATAAGTCAAGAACTAACAATTCAATTTACACAATTACACATATACATCTTATATAACTCATTTTATATGATTATATCATTTAACCATAAACTAAAGACATACACTCACCACTATAGCTTATTCAATTTTAACCGTAACTCACAACTATAAGTTTACAACTTATTTTTATGTAATCATATAATTTAACTATAAACTATTCTATTTTGTTTACTTACAATTAAATTTGTAATGCTTATTAATAATTTGTTTTCTTGACTAATTTTAATCAACATTGTTACTGAAATCCTAATTCCCATCTTTAATTTAAAAACCTTTAATTATCCAATTTTAATTATTATTCTTAGTCTCTTACTCAAATTAACTCCATAGTCAAGAGTCAACATTCACAATACACTACACACTTCAATTTCATCTAACACAATTCACCAAAAACTAACAAATTCAACATACAATTACTACACAATAAAAAGTCACAAGACACAAATACACAATTCATCGTATATTCCTGGTTAAATATTCATTTATCTTTATTCAATATTCTGCATAACATAAATACACAATTTAATAATAAATCAACAATTAACTTTATATTGATATTCCATAATCCACAGTTCCACAAAATTTGTTGCAATATTTTGCAACTTTTACTGGGCTGAATCCCTAGACTAGTCTGGGTCGAGCTAGCAAATCTGAGTGTAGACTAGTGTTGGTCGAGCTAGCGGATCTAAGTGTGGAGTTTGTATAATATGGTGTAGTGGACGAATGGTGCGAGTCATCAGAGGCGGGCGTGGGTCTGTTGTGGGTGTGACTGAGTCTAGCTATCGGAGTGAGGGTACGGCTGGGTCTGGATGCAGGAGCGGTCTATGATTGTGGGTGACTACTTGGTTGGTATGGGATCGTAAGTGCGATCGGTTCCAGTCGTAGGTGGCTGCAATAGGTGCAAGACCACGAATGGGTGCGAAAGGTGTTGACTGTAGAGGGCCTGAGTTGCTTAACTAGTGTGACGGTGACTGGGCGATGATGGGCTGAGAGCATAGTGAGGTGAGACAGAGAGAGGCACAGTAGGCAGCAGCAAGTAGGGGTAGGAACTGGGGAGCGGGGTCAGGTGGGTAGGTTTAGTTTTTAGGGTTAAAATTTTAAAATTTTAATTTTGTCCTTTAAGTTTTGAAAATTTACAATTTAGACTAATAATTTAAAATTTTAATTTTATCCTTTAAGTTTTGAAAATTTGCAATTTAGTCTAATAATTGCTAGCATTTTGGTACTAGTCGATAAAGACTCTCGTTACAAAATAACACAGTACTGTACCATTTTTTTGTCAGTACAATACGATGCCCATATTAGCGATAGTGAAGATGTAAGTGCTAAGTAGGGATGGCAATGGGGCGGGTATGCCATCCCCCATACCCACCCCATGAACTCGCCCCCATCTCCGTCGGGGATTTTTTGGCACCCCCCATACCCATACCCGTTGGGAGCTTGACCCCCATCGGTACCGGTTTACCCGCCTCTTTTTTTAAAAAAGATAAGCTTATTTAATATGAATGGACTATTTGTTTTCTTTTAAATTTTCATGCTACCTTCATACATACATACTGAATTTAAATAAGCTTATCTTTATTTAATTGCTAAATTTGTATGTATATATATATATAATGGCAAAATTGTAATTACTATATAACGGGTAAACGGGTAAATGGGTATGGGGGGTGGTATCCCCATACCCGCCCCGATACCCGACGGGTATTTTTGCTAACCCCCCATACCCATCCTACGGGTAAAAATTTGTTCTCCATACCCGCCCCCGTTCGAGTAATTTTATCGGGTACCCATCGGATTCGGGTACAATTGCCATCCCTACTAACAGCAGTAATTATGAGGTATAAGAAAACAACTAACGAAAAATGAAGACGATTAACAGCACAACAGAAGAAAATTGTAGAAAACTTGTAGAGACCAGAGAGATTTATGTTGATGGTTAGTCCAACCCCATATGATTATCGAGAATTTAGTGGTCAACGAACAAACATGACAAAATCGTTCTACCGTAAATTGCGGTTACATTACATTGTTAGTTTTGTTTTTGGAGAAAAGCATGCACGCAACGACATGCAATAGAGAGTGAAGGCAGAAGCTAGAGCTAATACACATCAGCCATTGAACTGTATATATGCATCTTAACAAATAAACTTGATGATTCCTTCTTCTTCTTCTTCTTCTTCTTCTTCTTCTTCTTCTTCTTCTTCTTCTATCCTTTTCACTCCAGGCTTTCTATTGTACTAGCCGCCGGTTAGCTTCTTGTAGCTACTAGTTTCTAGGTCTCTAATTAGTCCACATCCAAGAGGCTTCAGGACAGTCGTTGATTCAGGATTTCGTCTCAAAACGGAAAAGATGACTGAAAAAGAGACTGCAAGAACTGTAATAGGCATTATTGGTTAGTCCTGCAAGCTGCAATATCACCCTCTTCGATTTTTCTTTTTTTTTTTTTCGAGTCACGTACGGAAACTCACGCCGTTTTATTCATGTTGTTGGTGCTTTTAGGTTTGATATATTCATGGAAAAATTCTTTTAAGTTACACTATTAAGCCTTACTTGGAGAAACTAACATATGATATGACATAGCATTTCTTTAGTTAGAGTAAAATGACAAAGATAATGAGATGAGGAACTAAACGAGTTGTAATATAAGAACAAAGAATCACCATCTTGGATGCTAATCAATACATTTTATACATTAATTGATTTCTAAGAAATTTCTGTTTCATTACGTTCTGGTCAATTTGCCGGTACAAAGCTTGCAGCCATTTTGATATCCATTACGATTCCAACTTCATTCGTTTGCTTCTTTCTTCTACAGGAAATGTTATCTCTTTCTTCCTATTTCTCTCCCCAGTGTAAGCCCTTTTCCTTGTCCAACTTTCAATTTTTGTATTTTCTGGTTTTGTTCCTGAAGTGTATTAATTCATCGCTGAAAATGTTCTTGATATGAATAATCATTACAGACCAACTATGATAAAGATAATCAAGCAAAAGGCAGTAGAAGAATTCAAGCCAGACCCTTACATAGCTACTGTCCTGAATTGCGCAATGTGGACTTTGTATGGCTTGCCCTTCGTGAAACCACACAGCATTCTCGTCACTACAATAAACGCAGTTGGGTTGGTCATAGAGCTCATATACTGCGTCATTTTCTTCATTTACTCGCCCTGGAAAAGACGAGTACGCATGTTTTCACTGTATCACCCTAACATGCAAAGGTTTCCTTTGTCTAATTGGTTTGATTTCCATTAATGTATAGAGAAGGATCGTCTTATTCCTCGCTGTTGAGGCTGTTATAATGGCTGGTGTGGTCTTGATTACCATGCTCGTCTTCCATACCACAAGAAAAAGGTCCTTGTTCGTGGGAATATTGGCCATCATCCTCAACGTTATCATGTATACTTCACCATTGACAGTCATGGTATACACATCTGTTTTGATCATCGGGTTTTTGATATCTACTTAAGAAACCATTCAGTTTAAATTTTAAACTGGCTGGTACGACTCAATATTAAATCGGGTTTATGACTGTAACACGGTACTTTTACTTTCTCTGCAGAAGCTAGTGATCAAAACAAAGAGTGTCAAGTACATGCCGTTTTATCTTTCGCTTGCCAACTTCTGTAATGGGTTGATTTGGTTGGTTTATGCACTACTTAAAATCGACATTAATGTTGCGGTAAGTAAGAACATTAGGCACGTTAGTTGATTATACATTTTTTTTCCAGCAAACTTACAGGTTCTGGCTTGTGGCTATTGTCTATTGTCTATTGTTCTTATACTTCCAACATTGTGTTCCTTCCTCAGGTACCGAATGGTTTGGGAGCTCTGTCTGGACTGGTTCAGCTCATCCTGTATGCAGTCTATTATAGGACCACTCAATGGGATGATGACCAGAGGAGGGACACGGACCACAACAGATCTGACCAACGAGAAGTTGAACTCGCCGCTAGACCCTAGCTAGACTCTAGTACTGGTGCAGATTTTTTTCACGTTCCGCTTGGTGTGTTCTCCTTGATGGTAGCTTTCTGGTTTTCCCTTTTTCCTTTCAGAAACAAAGTCTTGCAATGCTCTTTCCCCATTCAATCCCTGAAAAGGATGTAAGCATTTTTTGTTTGTTAAGGATTAGTCCACTAATATCATTATTAAGCCTTGAGCAAACCAAACCAATGAAAATAGCAGTATTACTAGAACTAAAATTTGATAAATCGTATTCATCAATGAGATGTACTAGCCAGCCCGTTAACACACTGACGATTGACATAAATACAGATATCTAAGGAACTCAGAAAAAAATTATTCCAACAGGAGAAAAGAAAAGCTTTACATCACTCAATAAAGCAGGAATGTAAAAATGAAACAAGCTCCTATATCCACCTCTTTTCACTTTCCCACTTTGACATCCAAAATTTCCTTTACATTCAGTTCATGTGTACAAATTAGCCCAATTACGTCTCAAGGCAATATATCCTACGTCTTCAAATAGTAGCAGCAAATCAAGGCCCTCGGCTTCTGCGGAAGCAAAGGCAACCACCTTGTTGATCGGGAGGGATCATGCCACCTCCTTTTGATGTGTCGATGGCCTCCAACATAGAGACAACCTCATCCATTTCAGGGCGCTTGTCAGGGTTAGCATCCCAGCAGCGCTTCATTACATTAGCGAAAGAGCTGGGGCAACACCTTGGTATCTCTGGTCTCAAGTTCTGCAGTTGCAGTACCAGAATGATGATGTTATGAAAACTATGGAGTTCGTTATTTTCACAGTTGGAAACAATAACAGAAGAAAAGATGATGACAGCAGCACGTGCTATACCTGACGGACGACAGCCGAAGTCACTTCTGAGAAACTAAGATCAGGATATGGCATGTCACAGCAATATATCTCCCATAAGCAGATTCCAAAACTGTACACATCGCACTTCCTGTTGTATGGATTACCATTAAGAACCTGTAACCCACAAATATTCGTATAAGTCCAACTGCCACTCCTTTCGCGAGATAGAAAGGAGAATTCTGTTCATCATTTGATATAACACCAATATTGAGGTCTTCAAATGAAGATGATGCCTTTAAAAGTGATAGGCACGCAATAAAAGTTAAGTTCCTTTTTATGTACTGAAGAATTTTCTACTGAGAAATTTCAATATATTGCAAAGGGGTAGCAAAGACCAGCGGCGGGAAAACATAATATTCCAAAGCAAAACAAACTCCATACCTCAGGAGCCATATAGCCAAGAGTTCCTGTCTCCCCAGTCATGTCATTGGGATTTGATGCTTCAACACGAGCAACTCCAAAGTCAGCTATTTTCACAGTACGAGTCTTGTCCAACAACATGTTTTCGGTTTTTACATCTCTGTGTACAATCTTCTGGGAGTGAAGGTAACTCAGCCTGCACAATATGGTCACATCTCAATTTCTTACATATCCTAATTAACAACACATCAATCTCACTGAGACTAACAAGCAATAGCATCCCTAAATACATCTAGCAAGATATTTTTAGAAATACCCTCTAGCAAGATCAAGTGCCAGTTGCACAACAACTTTGAAAGCTAGCTTTCTTCTGCTGTTCTTTATGAGATAAGACTTTAGGGCCCCTCCTGGAAGATATTCCACGACAACACAGCACACATTACTTGGCATGCAAATTTGGCCATTTTCAGTTTGTATCTGTAGCTCTGATGAGCCCATTGTTGCCCCTATAAACTGAATCAAATAGGCTAAAATGAGTATAAATGCACACATTGAAGAAGCATTACCATTATCCTAAGTAAATGAAAATAACCACTTATCTATTTGTAAAAATGAAAATAACTGCTTATATTTGTAAACTACACTGAAAATCTAAGAGGACTCTAGATGATATAGCCTCTTAAATCAAAAAGTAACAGGTGCAGTGCTTTTAGGCATTTGCAAAAGATGATTGCCAAGATATCACCAAAGAACAAAAATTTTAGATCTCTTCATATTCACATGGATAATGAGTAGTAGCAAAGTTTTTCATGGAGTCAGATGCATTGGAATTTGATAGGACACTAGCAAAGTTTACTGAATATTTATTCAACTATATTATCAAAACACCCAGTACAACCACTGCTCTCTAAGAAAATAACGGAGAACCCTTAGATACTAGACCAGAAAAAAACTAGAAGAATATAGTAATGCAAGGATAGCAAGAACACACTCTCAGCCCTCTCCTCAAAAGAACCTCCAGAAACATACAACACCTCCTCCACTCCAGGTTAGCTTTCGAGAGGCTAACCAATCTCCCCCAAACTCTATCTGTCCTCCTCTCTCTCTTGCTTCTTTTCACAGAAATACCCCACTCACTCCTAAACAGTGGGTCCTACTGCTGCCAAGTTAGTTAGGATTGTCTCCTTTCCCCCCATGCAGCCCATCTCTCTGCCTTCTAGAATATACCTTCAACCCCACGTGTCCCTTTCGTAATTAAGGGTCTATCATTACCCCCTTCGACCAGTTTCACCTTGTCCTCAAGGTGAAAATCTGGGAAGAGCTCATCAATAGTTTCGTAATCTTCCCAAGGGCTGTCATGATCTGGTAAATGCTTCCATTTCACCATTACCTCTTCCCTGCCATCAATCAGTTTCCGTATTTTCCTTACCAATTCTGGCTGTAACAACTGCTCATTGTCCTCGGTTAATGACTGTGGTAAGGGTTGCGGTGTAGTAAGGGGCTGCACTGACTTCTTTAGCTGAGAAACATGGAAAGTAGAGTGTATTTTAGCATTTGGGGGTAATTCCAGGCAGTAGGCAACTTTGCTAATTTTCTCTGTTATCTTGAAAGGACCATAGAACCTAGGACTCAACTTCTCATTCACCCTCTTTGCCAAAGACCTCATTCGATAAGGTCTTATCTTTATGTATACCAGTTCTCCCACTTCAAAGTCCAGATCCCTTCGATGTTTATCTGCTGTATTCTTCACGCATTGTTGAGCCTTGTCTAAATGTTCCCTCAACTCCTTGATTACTGCATTCCTCTCCTTCAGTAATTCATTTACATCTTCCACAGCCGAATTGAGGTCTTCCAACTTGAATAAGGTAAGAGGGTCCCTCCCATATAGAGCCTTGAAAGGAGACATCCCTGCGGATTGATTAGAATTGGTATTGTACCAATATTCTGCCTAAGACAACCAATTCACCCATCTTCTTGGCTGACTCCCAACAAAACATTTGAGGTAGGTTTCCAATCCTCGATTTACCACTTCAGTTTGTCCATCCATCTCTGAATGATAGGAAGAACTAAATCGGAGGGTTGTTCCAGAAAGCTTCAACATTTTCTGCCAAAATAAACTCATGAACAGCTTATCCCTATCGGAAATAATGGATTTAGGGAATTTATGTAGTTTTCCTATCTCCCTTACAAAAACAACAGCCACTTCCTTGGCAGTATAAGGGTGAGAAAGGGATATGAAATGTCCATATTTCGTCAACCGATCCACCACCACCATAATAGCATCAAACCTGTTGGATTTTGGCAATCCCGTGATGAAGTCCATGCTAATATCCTCCCAAACTCTTTTGGGAATGCGTAGCGGTTG
>JANZLD010000002.1:20605447-20631301 GCA_026413575.1 Erythroxylum carthagenense | reverse complement strand
ATTATTAGTGAATTCAACTATTTGTTTTGTTTTATGTCTCTCAAATGAGATATGAGAATGTAATTCAAGTATTTAGTTATTTTGTGTAATTTTTGAAATAGAGCTAAAGAAAATTTCGGGTAAGTTCGGGTAATAGAAATTTTGTGTTCGGGCCGGTAACTTTGGGCAATTGGAAATTCGGGTTCGGGTCGGGTAAGATGGGAAAAAATTCAGGTAATTCGGGCTTTACCCGAACAGTGCAATTTTGGCCCGATTAGCCCGAATGCTCACCCCTACCCATTTAGGGGTACTAGTGGCTCTTTGCCGTGTGAAGATGAAAAGTCACGACATTGAGGTTTCTTTTTTTCTTTTTTCTTTTTGTTGTCCACGAGGTGTTCTAGGAGGGTCCCAACTATGAGAAGGCACCTTTAAGTCATTCACTCCCAGACTAATCCTCGCTCAAGCCGGGTAGGTCCCTTGGAGGAGGCAAAGCTTTGGCCCCAAGTTTTAAACTGCTGCATACATAAGGACGGTTCAAACCCGTGATCTCACTTAAGCCAGGAGAGCCCCTTATCAACTCACCTGCGCCCTGGGGTTGAGGTTTCTTTTTTTTTTTTACGAGACATTGAGGTTTCTATTTCCTTAGCCATATTTTGTTTTGATTAAAATCAAACAACGTCGTTCTACAAAACCCCTTTCTAGTTACATGTAAATGTTGTGGGACCATACTCGTTGGTGTCTTTTCCAAACTAGCATTGTGTTGGTATCTTTTCTAAAGTAAAACAACCTCCAGTATAATAAGTTCATGTCCGCTGTCTGCTGTCTGCATACACATACATTTACAAAATTGATGTTGTTATTATTTATTAAGCCCTTCAATCGAATGTTGTAAGTAACGCCAAAATTTTAAAAGCAATTTTGTAAAGCGCTACTCAGAGATGTTGTCTGGTTATGTAAATTGATACTATAAGATTCTTGAAAATAATTGAAGTATGGAATTCACCCAACGTGATCTATGACACAATTGATTCAACACCTTCAAATCCTAAAATTCATGTTATAAACAAAAAAAAGAAATACTAACCTTGATCCATGCTCAATATATGTAATCACTTTCTGATCACATTCTCTCCTTCTTCCTTTCTTTGTTCTTTGTCAATAGTGCAAGAATGTATAATTTTTTGGTGTTTCTTAAAAAAAAGTATAATTTTTTGGTGACTGAAGAGAGGGAAGGCTTTTATTAATTAATCCTAATTATTCTATTTTTTATACAAACCCAATAACTATTATTTTGGGCCCACTTCATATTAGAATTAAATAAAGTAATATGAGACATATTTTATGATTATTAAATTAATCTAACAAACTCCCACTTGGATTATATTACAATTTGACAATCCAACAACACAAGTGTGCACCATATATTATATCTATCAAGCCATCAAATTTGAATGAATTTAAATAATGAAATCATGGTGATCACAAGTCATCTAACTACATGATTTCTTTCATGTATCACACAATTATCTCAACTCAAAGTAACTATAATTGAGAAACACTATAATTCTCAACTTTAATGTTTTCTGGAAAAACATAATTTGTCATCATAATAAAACCATGAGTATACACAACATAATATGACAACTAACAAATAAGCAAAAACATAACATTAGTTGAATTCATAAGTATTAGAACAATAATAGAAAATATCCAAACGTATATACATACATAACACGATCTCATGATAACAAGGACTTATTTATAATGTCCATCCTTTCAATACTGTCAGTAAATATTTTAGGTGGTAATGCTTTAGTTGACAGATCCACTACCATTAGATCAGTTCCACTATACTCAATTGATACTTATATTTTTGTACTTCTTCTTTGTGGAACTTATATTTTTACACTTCTTCTTTAACTAACAAGTACTTCAAATACATGTGTTTAGCAGCCTTAGAATACTTGTCATTTTTAGAAAAGAAGACAACTGTAAGATTATCACAATAAATTCTTAGCGGTCTACCTAGACTGTCAACAATACCTAGCCCTAAGACAAAGTTCCACAACCACAATGCTTGAATAGTAGCCTCAAAGCATGCCACAAATTCGGCCTCGATAGTGGAAGTAGCAATGACAAACTCTTTTATGCTTTTCTAAGAAATTACCCCTCCTACTATTTGGAATAGATAATCGAAGGTTGATTTCCTTGAATCTACATAACTAGCATAGTCTGAATTTGAATAACCGATCACTTCTAAGTGATATGATTTCATGTATATGAGCATGTAATCCATGTTGCCTTGTAAATATCTAAGAAATTTCTTTGTAGCTTTCCAGTGGTCCAATTTGGAATTACTTTGATATCGGTCTAACATTTTAATAACAAAACTGATATCCAGCTGAGTACAAGTTTGAATATACAATAGACTCCCAACTACAGATGCATAAGGAATAAATTTCATTTCCTTTCATTCCAAATTAATCTTAGGACATTGCATTTCACTAAATTTATCCCACTTCTAAATTGGAACTACCCCTACTGAGCATTTTTCCATCCTAAATCTCTGTAATATTTTACTAATGTTTCTGAGACAACTCTAACAATCCTTATGTCCTATCAGGGAATATTTCTATCATAATCATATATGATGCCTCACCTATATCTTTCATTTCAAAGTTACTAGAGATAAATTTCTTTACATCAGATAACAAGCCCCAAATCATTAGCAACTAAAAGAATATCGCTAACATATAGTACCAAAATAATTAACTTGCTCTCTCTAACCTTCATATAGATACGCCTATCAACAATGTTCTCTACAAAACTATAAGAGGTAACGGTATTATTAAACTTAAAATACCAATATAGGGAAGCTTGTTTCAAACCATATATTACACACTGTATTTTCCTTTTCTATAGTCACAAAATCTTTCGTTGATCCATATAAACTTTTTCTTCTAAGTCACCATTCAGAAATGTGGTCTTTACATCCATTTGGTGAAGCTCTAAATCATAATAAGTTACTAATGTCATAACAATTCTTAAAGAATACTTTTTTGAAACTGGAAAGAATGTCTTTTTAAAGCAATGCCTTTCTTTTAAGTAACCTTTGGCTATAAGTCTAGCTTTGCACCTTTCAATATTACCTTTCGAGTTCCTCTTGGTCTTAAAGGTCCACTTATAGCCTACTTGCTTTAAGCCTTTAGGTAACTCAACTAATTCCTAGACTTAATTATCATCCATAGATTTTAACTCTTCTTTCATAACATTGAGCCACTTTTCAATTTTATTACATTTCATGGCTTCTTTAAATGAGACTGGATCCTTATCAATGGTAAAGTGAATACATCATATAGTCATCTGATATACCTAGTCTTTTCTCCCTTATATACCTTCGCAATATTATTTCTTGTGGTATCACTTGATCATTTGTGACTTGCACATTATTTACTAGTTTATTATTGACATTTTCTCTTGTGGGTTTGAAATATTAACTTATTGTTCCGATATATTGCATGATTGTGACACAAAAAGAGGAATAACAACTTGAGAAGAGACATTGGGTGAAGGATTTTCCACTTGAATCTATTAAATATCCACCTTTCATGGTTCCCCAATCCTATTGATTTGTCTATTTTCAATGAGCCTAGCATTACTAGACTTAACTATTCTTGTACCATAGTTAAGACAATAAAATATTTACCATTTGGACCTTTTTGGATAATTGATAAAGTTACCACTAATGGTTCTTACATCAAGCTTCATTTCATGAAATATCATAGGAATTGTAGCTGCCTTTAATGCATAAATCCATAAAGATAAAGCTACATTCATATAACTTAACATACTTCTAACTATATCCATAAGAGTACGATTCCACCTTTCAATCACACCATTATGTTATGGTATATTGGGCATTGTATACTATGCACAAATCTCCTGAATTTGAAGATATTTTGCAAATGGACTAGGATACAGTTCATTCTCATCATATTTACCATAATATTGACCACCTTTATCAGACCTTATGATTTTCACTTTACTCGCTAACTGCCTTTCTACCTCATTAATGAACACCTTAAGAATGTCCACTAATTGAGATCTTTCATGTAGTAAATGTAGATAACGTTAATGTGAATAGTCATCAGTAAAGGTGACAAAATAATTTTCACAACCCCAAGATGGAACATGAAGTAGACCATATATATCAACGTGTATTAATTCAAGTAATTCAATATTTCTTGTGGCTAAAGTCTTAGATATGTGTCTGGTTTGCTTGCCTTTAATGCAATCCACATACACATCTCAGTCAGTAAAATCTAGTTAAGATAAGATTTCATTCTTTAATAACCTCATCACCTTTCTCTAGACATGTGACCTAACATTTGATGCCACAAGTAAACGGAGTGGTCATTATATGCACTATGTTTATTACCAATATTATGTTCAACATGAAACATGGATTCAGAATAATTAACATCAAGGTTGAAATGATATAAACCATCCATTGATGTACCAAAACCATAATAGTACTGTCATTTTTACAACCATATTTGGCATGCCTGTTACATGATCATGGATAGGTGAGTTGATGATTAACCGTACTAGGAAAGATTCACTCACATCCATGTCCATTAATTTCAACCTTATAGCTAGATTTGACATGCCTGTTACATGATCATGGAAGGTTATGAGCAGTCAAACTTCTTAGTCACCAATTCACTCATCAAGCTTCTTACAATAGACTTGTCAACCACGTCTAATTGTGAGTACTCTTTGTTTTTTATCATGAATTCCCTTGTATTGTTTGTATGAGACATTGATGGCTTAACATTTTTAACCACTTTCAATCGCATTAACATTAGATTCAACCTATTAAACTTTTTTCAAGCCTCAAAATATGTCTTTTAGGCTTGTGTACTAGTCTTAGTAATGGTTGCAGGCTTCTCGGCAACTACTGCCAACTCCTTATCCATAATATCCAATTGAAATTAGATTTACTCAGATCAATCGGCATAGTTTAACTCATTAAACTTGATCAGATCATTACCCACAGATAACAAATTATTAGAAACCGCAAACGTAAAAACAAACTCACACATTAATGCTTATATATATATATATATATATATAAGTTCACCTTTGGGTGATAATTAAATATATATATCTAATCCATAATGATGCCAACAAAATATATATACACACTTTAATAAACAGTCAATCATACTTAAGTTAGTATACATGTTATCATTAGATCATCATCATCATCATCACCCAGTTTGAAATCCTGCAATGAAGCAGGGTCTGGGGAGGTCTGATAGTATGCAGCCTTACCCCTACATAGTAGAGAGGCTGTTTCCGGTAGACCCACATGCAAATGAGACAATAATAAGAGTGATGCATGGTACAAAGAAAAAAGGCATAACTAATACAGTAAAATATTAAGTAGATAAAATTTACACAATGTATAGAATAATAATAAATAAATAAAATATAAATAAATAAATAAATAAAAATTATATATATATATATATAGATATACACACCACTAAATTAAATAGATAGATAAAGAGATATATACACCACGACAGTATTAATACTACTATAATAATAACAAAAAGAAGATAGTGCTAAAAACAAAAGCCAAATCGTAAAATTACATAAAAACTTGCAAAGTATACTATGACCTGACTAACATGAGCCTGCAAATGAGGTTCAGGAAGTTAAAATCACACCTGCCAAAACATAAATTTGCAGAGAAAATATAATATTGAGGCAATTCTAGAGCAAATGGTCAAAATATACGGAAGGTGCAATTTTAAACGGGGGAAGGAAGGCTTATCGGTAGAAGAGTGAAGCACCAAATTAGATATATACCACTAAATTAAAACGCCAGGCTAAGAAATGGGGACCAACGGTTCGCAACAGGAAAAAGATTGAAATTTTCGCGTGAAAAACGGCAAGTTATCTTTAGATATACAAACATATTCACTAAGTAGATCGATAAGTCTCTTTAATGTTATTAATTATAAGCAATATAATATGATCAATTAAAAGAACCCATAATTCAATTTGGTTACTAACAAGCTTTCTATACATTAAACATTTAATTACGTAAGTATAACTGAATTTTGGGAATTTCATTATACTGTTGAAAAATCATATTGTAAAGTTCAAAACTAACAAGCTTTAACATGCATATTCATTTATTGCTAGAGTACTTAAACGTAATTGATTCCATGTTTTAACATACAAATTCACTGATTTTTCATCATAAAAATCATGGTCTCTGTACATTTTAACCCCCAAAACCATTATGTAAAGTTTAGATATTTTAGCAACTATTAAAGGGTCCACAAATAAACACATCTTAGAAAGGGCATGTGCATGCAATATAAAGATGCAGAAGAAAGACTTAAGAAAAGTCCTAATGCACTGTAATGCGCATGCAGAACCACTTCCTTACAATGTCATCACTGATCTCTCTCTATCTATTCTCTACTGTTACATGAACATAAAAGATAAAACAAATGGAACCTAAGAAACATTGGCCCTCAACTCTTGAAACTGGAAAATGAGATTGATAGTTATGCTTTACAACATTTAAAGCCTTCTATGGTAGCCTTCACTAACATGAATTACGATTTCCAATCTTTCAAACCAAAAAATTTATTTTTTTCATAATTATAAACTTAAAGCTTTGTAATGGTAGGCCTCACGAACATGAATCATGATTTCCTGATCTTTCAAACCAAACAATTTATTCTTTCACAATTATAAACTTAAAGCTTTGCAATGGTAGGCCCTACAAACATGAAAACATGGTTCCACTAGGGTCTTTAGGATACAGTCTTTTGGTTTATATCAGTCTCATAAAACCTAACTTAATAGTTATCCCAACAAATAGACGTATGTAAGATAGTAACCCTATAGCCTTTGCAATCCCTTACTTGTTGTTATAGAGAGATCATTAAATCGATTAATTCAAACCCAATCAACAATTAGTTGAGAATATCATGAATCCTAAGATTAACTTTAATGCAAATCAAAATTTCATAGAAAAACTCTGATACCATATGTAAATTGATATTACAATATTCTTGACAATAATTCAAGTCGGTAATTTGCCCAAGAAGATCTATGACATAATTGATTCAACACTTTCAAATCCTAAGATTTATGCTATAGACAAAAAGAAAGAAGTACTAACTTTGATCCAAGCTTAATATGTGTAATCCTTTTCTGATCACAAACACCTTCTCTTCACAAAAGCTTTATTCACTCTCTCTTTCTTTCTTTCTTTGTTCTTTGTCAATGGTGCAAGAATGTACGTTTCTTTGATATATGTTAACGTTACTTGATTGAAGGGAGAAGGAAGGATTTTATTAATCAACCCTAATGATTCTAATTTTCTTTGCAAACCCAATAACCATTATTTTGGGCCCACTTCATATTAGAATCAAATAAAGTTATATGGGACACATTTATGATTATTAAATTAATCTAATAGATTCCTACTTTGCATGTCCACTATTATGAGAATTTATTATCAAGGGAAGTCTGGAATGATGATAGGCAGTGCCCTTGTAGTTTTTCTAGAGCATCTTGCTACTACAATCTATCATGTTTCCAATGTTTAGGTAAAGTTTTATAAATTGTAGGTAATACATTATAGACCTTAATGTTTGTTTTGGTTTTATACATTTGTTGGATGTCCTCTACAAATTGCAATGCTATCATATGCAATGTTATGAATTACACTAAAAGTTCCTAAAATGATCAAACTAATTAAGTAAATTTTGTCATATAAATAGTCATTTGTTCATATATCCATACATATTGATTGTATTTGATAAGGTTTATTTGATTACTTGAAAAAGTTTGTATTACATTAAACTTATAATAATATATTATTGAATTTGTCCAAAAGAAACAAGCAGTATATGCTAAGTTTTTAATTATTTGAATTCCATACTTTATTAAGCATTTATGTATTACAACTATTTCTCTTCATTCACATGTTTCTTCCATTTGAGAAGCCAAACTATAAAGCATAAGAAAGATCTAACATATTATGTCTTAATTTCATGCAAAATAAATATTTCTAACGACATTAAGACCTCTATTCCACAAATTGGAAGTGTTAAAGAATATCTTAAACATATGGAAGAACATATCCATTCTATAAATAAGTCTCTTGTTGGTATACTAATGAATGATTTGAAAATCATAAAATTTGATGGGTATGCAACATCATATCCTCGAGATGACAAACATTTTAGTAAAACTAAAGACCTTAGTCATGACAGCTGATGAATCCTTTTTAATGCAATTTATCCTAAACTTGTTATCTCCTGAGTGTAAACAATTTCAAATTAATTATAACATTACCAAAGATAAGTGAAATGCTAATGAATTGTACAATATGCTCTGTCAAAAAGAAATAATGCTAAAGAATTTATTCAATTAACCTTGTAGATCAAGGAGTTAACAAGAGTCACAAGCCAAAGGCTAAGAAACTTGAGAAGAAAGTGACTACTAAAGTGACACAGGTTGTTGCTAATATTAAAAAGAAGGGAAAAAATAAATGTGTCTTTTTCGTAAGAAAGAAGGACACTATCAGAAAGATTATGAAAACATAAGACTTGGTTTGAAAAGAAAGAAATATCTAACCTTTTTATATGTTCTGAACTAAAGTTAACTAAAGTTCCTTCTGATACTTGTAGTTTGATTATGGGGGTACTGCTTATGTTTATAATATAATGCAAAATTTCTTTCAATCCAAACCATAAATTCAATTGAGCTTTTTGTTCATAGGAAACCATAAGAAGGTCCCAATTGAGCGAATAGGGACATATCGTCTAACATTAGATATTGATTATCACCTAAATCTAATACAAACTCTCTATATACCTTCACATTTTAGAAACTTAAGTTTTGTTTAGAAACTTGATGAAAGTGCATTTACTTTGAATTTTGGTGATGGTTGTTTTAGTTTATCTAAACATAATTCCATTATTTGTTATGGAATTCTTATGGATGGTTTATATGAATTGAAACTTGATGTTAAATTTTCCGAATCCTTATTTTTTGTTTATCATACCATTGTAATTAAGCGTAACATGATGAATGATAATTCTGCTTACTTATGGTACAAAATTTTGAGTGATATATTCAAAAAACGATTAGAAAGATTGCTGAAGAATAATTTTTTTTCAAATTTAGATTTTATTGATCTTAGTATATTTATGAACTACATTAAGGGAAAGCAAACCAACCATAATAAAAAAAAAAGGAGCTACAAGAAGTGCTCAGCTCCTTGAAAATTTTCACAACGATATATGCGGACCTTTTAACACTCCATCATTTGATGGGGAAAAATATTTTATCACCTTGTAAATGATTTTTCACGTTATGGATATGTCTATTTAGTTAATGAAAAATCTCAAACTATAAATGCCCTTAAGATGTTCATAAAGGTTGCTAAAAGAAAATTAGATAAAAAGTGAAAATTGTAAGATCTGACAGAGGTGGTAAATATTATGAAAAATATGATGAATAAGAACAATATCCAAATCCATTTGCAAAGTTTCTTGAGAAATATAGCATATGTGCACAGTATAATATACTAGGCACACCTCAACAAAATGATGAATAGAAAGGCATAACATGACATTAATAGATGTGGTTAGGAGTATGATGAGTAATTCCTCATTACCCAAAGCCTTATTGATATATGCACTTAAAATTGTTACATATTTGCTAAATATGATTCTTAATAAGGCAGTCCTAAAACTCCTTTTGAGTTATGGACTGGCGAGAAACCTAGTATAAGGTACGTATATATTTGGGGTTGTTTAGCAGAAGTACAAGTTTATAATTCACATGAAAAGATATTAGATTCTCAAACAATTAGTAGTTACTTTATTGGTTACCTCGAGAAATCTAGAGAATATATATTTTATCGTCCAAATTATTGTCAAAGAATTGTTAAAAGAACTAATTTTAAGTTCATTGAAAATGGTGAAGTTAGTGGGAGTGTTGAAAAATGTGAAGTGAATATTAGTGAAATAAGGGTTTGATGTTCCATTACTCATAAATGTCCCAATATCCATATCTATACCAAATATTATCCTAATATTAGAAGAATAAAATGATCGTGGAAAATATTTGAAAGAAGCAGCACCTTATAAAGAAATTAACAACCAACAAACATAAATAAACTACTTAGAATAACTTTAACTAAACCTATAAGAACAAGAAGATCAACTATTCATGATAATTATGTTGTTTATTTGCAAAATTTAAAATTTGATTATGGCATTAATAAGGATCCTATTTGGTTTTCACAAGCCATAAAAAATGATGAATCTGATAAATAGATTGTTGCTATGAAAACTGAGTTAATTCAATGACATAAAAGAATGTCTAGGTCTAGGTCCTTATTGATTTTCCAAGAGCTTATAAGCGAGTCTTATGTAAATGGATCTTTAATACCAAACTGGAATGACAATATTGAATGACACAAATCTAGACTTTTTGCTAAAAGTTATCCTCAAAAGGATGATATTGATTATAATGAAACTTTTTCACTTGTCTCAAAGAAAGTCTAATTGAGAATAATTATGGCATTGCTTAGTTTGATTTAAAGTTATATCAAATAGATGTGAAAATTACCTTTCTAAATAGAGATATCAATGAGAAAGTTTATGCGGTAAAACCTTAAGATTTTCTAGTAGAAGGAAAGGATCAATAGGTGTGTAAACTTAAAAAAATGATATATGGTCTTAAACAAGCTTCCCGACAATGATATATTAAGTTTAATGATATCATAACATCTTTTGGTTTTGTAAAAAAATATTATTTATTAGTGTATCTACTAAAAGATTAGTATGAGTAAGTTTATATTTCTAGTTGTTGACATTTTACTTGTTGCTAATGATTTGGACATATTCTATAAAACTAAAAGTTTTATCTTTATCTTTTTAATGTGCTATGCAATCATTTCTCTCTCAAGAAAATTTTTCTCTGCATGAACAGTAAACAACGACTAACAGCACACAGTAATCCTACGTTGATTACTGTCTATTTTCTCCTCCTGTTTGTCTTTCTTCTCCGGAAACTGCCCCGAATTTGATTTTGAGCAGCCATGGAGTTTCCGGGCCTAGAGGGCCATCATCCCAAACGTGTCTGAACCCGCAAGCGAGAGGAGTAGACCACACCTCACCCTCTCCAGTCCTACAGTGCAGCAGTGCAGGGGCCTGCGGCTGCCACTGACCTCAGTCCCTGGCCAGCTGATGAAGTTATAGAAATCGAAGAGGGAGACATCCAACATTCAGCTAAACACGCAGGAGGGACTCACCCTCTCCAGTAACCTACGCAACAAGTTGAACTCCCAATGGACGAATGCTATTGTAATCAAACTTCTGGGACGCAAGATTGGATATCGCTTCCTCTGTTCCCGCTTAGCGTCCCTATGGCATCCCCGGGGTCCGATGAAGGGTGTAGATTTTGATTATAACTTCTTTCTCGTCAGATTTAAGGAGGACGATGACTATCTTAAAGCTCTCACACAAGGGCCCTGGGTCATTTTTGGTCATGTCCTCTCGGTGCAGCGGTGGCTCCCGACCTTTAGGCCTTCGCAAGGTTCGGTGAACAGAGCAGTGGTGTGGATCCGCATTCCGGACCTCCCCATTGCACGCTATCACCCGCAAATCATCATTGCGCTCGGGGATTTAGTAGGCTCTACCGTTCGCATAGATGAAGCCACCCTTCTACAGAACCGTGGCAAGTTTGCTAGACTAGCTGTGGACGTCGACCTAACCGTTCCGCTGAGACATAGCGTGGAGCTAGATGGAGAAACTCTGAGGATTACTTATGAGGGCCTACCTCAGTTATGTTTCTATTGTGGGAGAATTGGCCATACTGAGGACGTCTGCCCACAACATCCGTCTCCCTATTTCATCATCCCAACCCCTGCGACACCCACCCATCCGGTGGAGCAGCGGCCTAGTGACCCGTTGATGTCTAGGGCACGAGCAGAATCTGATGGCGCGCTGGCTGAGGGAGGCACCAGTGTTAGGTATGGAGAATGGAACAAAGTCCCCAGGCGTGCTCAACGGAAACCTCAACAACGGGCAGCTACGTCTGGCATGGTCAAAGAAGTGACACTGTTGGGGGGCTCGAGATTTTTAGTATTGGCAGAGCAAGAGGAACAAGCTCAGGGTGCAGCCGAGGTTGCGCCCCCACGTCATTTCCTAGCTTTTAAAGTTGGACAACCATCCCCTTCCAACCCCGTTGCTACCCCCGACTCCCATATGACCATGAGCCCAGTCTTCAAATCCACTGGGCCCAAAGCAAAAGCAAAGGCAAGAGCTCCTAAAGGCAAAGACCCCCAAGTGACAGTGGGCCTGATTTTCCAATCTACTGGGCCCACCTCCAGTATATCTACAATAACCAGAAACCTACCCTACAGTCCGATCCAAACGCAAAATGGGGAAGTTCCCACCCAAGGACCAAACAGGCTCCTGGGCTTCCAACCCTCCCTCCCTCCCGACCCACCCATCCAACTCCATCCTTCCCCTCAGGACAATCACATTGCCGTAGAGCTCTCCTCCCATATTGAAATGCTCTGTGATGGTCCAACTCTTGGGGAGTCCTCCCAGACCACCTTTAACTGTCACAATCCTATAGAGGGCATTGAAACTTAGTCGGGATCTAGTCCTCAGAAGGATCCCGAGCCTCCCCATAATGATTCCTCCACCGACGTTCTAGTTTATGGGCCTCACATTGCCGAGACCCAGGATGCGCGTAACTTGGACGAGGATACTGTTCAGTCGGACTCGACTGTTGCTCTTCCCGTGGCCATTACTGGAGGTACGGACTCGGCCTCAACTACTATTTAAATTCCTGTTTTCTTTTATGTTTGTCCTTCTTTGGAATTGCCAAGGTGCTGGGGGTTCCAGCTTCCTTGCTATCCTTCGTAATTATTTGCGTACTTATAAGTCGAGTATCCTCGCTTTATTTGAGACTCGCATTAGTGGCAATCGAGCCAATGCGGTTATTCGGTCTCTTGGGTTTGATTACTCTTTTCGCATTGAAGCCGTGGGTTTTTTGGGCAGAATTTGGCTCTTATGGCAGGTTGGGATTGATCTCTCTGTGGTGGTAGCCCATCGTTAATTTGTCCACACCACAGTCATGGTCGACTCCGTTACGTTTGATTTTACAGTTGTCTACGTGAGTCCGCAGGTAGCTACTCAATCCCTCCTCTGGCCTTTACTTAGCTAGATAGGCCACCATACGCATCGGCCTTGGCTAGTCAGTGGGGATTTTAATGCTAAATTGGACCAATTGGAAAAGCGAGGTGGTTTCCGGACATCGCGAGTGGTCGGTCCTCCTTTTCGCGCTTGGGTTCGGGAGTGTGGGCTTCACGATTTGGGCTTTATGGGCTCTAAGTTCACATGGCGTCGTGGAAGGATCCAAGCTCGTCTTGACAAAAGTTTTGGGTCCTCAACTTGGCTCCAGAAATTTCCTCACACGAGTAATTATCACCTTTCTTTCATGGGTTCTGACCATCGTCCTCAGCTTCTTTATTTGCATGAGCAACACCCTCGTTCTCCCGATCCGTCTACTTTTCACTTCCAAAATGCCTGGCTCACGCATCTGGAGATTAAGTCAGTGGTCGCTCGGTACTGGTCCAATACTGACGGCTTGCTGAGCCAAGCTCTAGCTTCACTTTCCACCCATCTTTTGTGATGGAACCCCACTGACTTCGGTAATATCTTCCAATGTAAGCGCCGACTCCTCGCTCGGTTGGAGGGCATCCACCGATCCACCACCCCTGACAATTTGGATGCTATGCTTGTTTTGGAAGATAAGCTGAGTGCCGACTTGACTCAAGTCCTATGTGAGGAGGAAATCTTCTGGCATCAGCGCGCGCGGTGCGACTGGATTTCTCAAGGTGACCGCAACAATAAGTTTTACCATACGATGACCCTTGCGAAGCGTCGGAAGTTGAAGGTTGAGTCTCTCTTTGATTTGGATGGGACCCTTATTTCTGACCCCGCCAGACTGAGTCACCTAGCTCACACCTACAACTCCTAGTTTTTTTTGAAGGACCCTGAGTCTCCTCTCCCCTTTCCCCTTTCCGGTCACTTCCTGCAGCTCTCGGACAAGAGCGTGCGTGACCTTAGTCTTCCCCTTCATGAGCTAGAAGTTCGGTCTACGATCTTCTCTATGAATCCCAGTAAAGCCCCGGGGATTGATGGGTTTAATGCTCTCTTTTTCCAAAAACAATGGGCTACAGTGGGACCCGCAGTGGTGGATTATTTTAGGGAAGTGTTCAGCTTCGAGCGATGGGACGAGGACCTTAACCATACTGTTTTGGTCTTAATCCCTAAAATCCCTTCTCTGTCTCGGATGGCTCACTTCCGACCTATCAGTCTTTGCATCGTTCTTTATAAGGTCCTATCCAAAATCCTGGTGAATCGCATAAAGCCTCAGCTAGCACATTTGGTGGCTAAAACCCAATGCAGCTTCATTCCTGGTCGTCATATTACGAACAACATCATCATTGCTCAAGAGGTCATCCACACGATGCGTCAGAAACGGGGGAAGACCGGATATCTCACTCTCAAGGTTGATTTGGAGAAAGCTTACGACCGGCTCAGTTGGGACTTTATCCACAACACGCTGTCGGACATATTATGCAGTGTGTGACGACGGTCACAATGCAAGTCGATTGGCAAGGATCTAAATCTCCTCCGTTCCGTCCCTCTCGTGGTCTTCGCTAAGGCGACCCCTTTTCTCTGTACCTTTTCGTTCTGTGCATGGAACGATTAGGTCACCTCATTTCTACAGAGGTGCGTCATGACACTTAGAGACCGATCCATATGGGATCAGCCGGTGCTCCCAGTTCGCATTTGTTCTTCTCTGATGATTTGGTCCTTTTTGTCGAAGCGACTGATTCCCAGGTTCAGCTTCTTGCCCATACCCTGGAGACCTTTTGTAAGGCTTCGGGCCAAAAAGCCAACACTGACAAAACCAGTATTTTCTTTTCCAAAAATGTTACTTCTGACGATGCTCGTCGGCTTAGTCAATTTTTGCATGTTACTCGTACGACCAATTTAGGGAAGTACCTTGGAGTTCCCCTCATCCATGAACGCACCACGAAGCGCACCTACCAGCATATTGTGGATGCAGCTACCAAGAAACTCTCCGGTTGGGAGGCCCAAACCTTGTCACTGGCAAGGCGAGTCACCTTTGCCCAGTTAGTTCTCTCTGCTCCCCCTATTTTCACCATGCTGACAGTCCGACTTCCCCGTCACCTCTGCGATGCGTTGGAGCGCCTCATACGCAATTTTTTCTGGGGCGATACTGGTGACCACCGTCACATGCACCTGGTTAAGTGGGAGGATGTTTGTAAACCCAAACTAGCTGGGGGTCTAGGGCTAAAACGCCTCCGCACGACCAATGATGCTCTCTTATCCAAACTTGGATGGGATTTGATTTCTCAACCGAACTCGCTTTGGGTAAAAGTCTTACGATCAAAGTATCGTCTAGATCCGACTCCTCTTCCCCTTTCTCTTCACCGTTCCAGGCCCTCCCACTCCTGGCGGGGTATTGCTGCGACTTGGCCCTATGTCCGACAAGGACTACGGTGGACGTTAGGCAATGGGTGGAACATCCTTTTTTGGATGGACTCCTGGGTGCCGGGATGGGGATCTTTAGTCTCCGTGGTCACCTCTTCTATTCCGGAGACGGATCTTTATGCTCCAATAGCTGACTACATGATTGGTATTTGGGACTGGATCATGGCACTGGCACTGGCTCCAGCATTACCTCCCCTCTACCGTTTGCATGGATATTACAGCGATCCATTTACCTCATGATAGCACCGTGGAGGATGCTTTTCAGTGGGGCCCTACTCCTAGTGGCAAGTTTACTACTGCGTCTGCTTACGCTTTAATCGAGGGGATTGATCCGGGTGTGTCTAGTCAGGCTTGGGATCCTATCTGGAAATAGGTCAGCCCATAGCGGATTCGGGCTTTCCTTTGGCTATTGCTCAAGCAAAAGCTTCTGATTAACCACCAGCGGGTGGCCAGACATCTCACGTTTGACAGCCAGTGTCCTTCTTGTGGCCTTGAGGAGACGACATTACATGCTTTGCGGGACTGTAGGCAAGTCAAAGCCTTCTGGTGTACTTTTGCTCCTGTTCTTCGCGACCCGGACTTCTTTTGTCAGGGTGTTGACCAGTGGGTGACGGGCAATTTGTGTAAGAGCGATTGCTTTCAGTAGTTTCCTTGGCCCTCTATTTATGGGGTAGCTTGTTGGTTCATCTGGAAATGGCGTAATAAATCTATATTTGAGGAGGGCTTCACCTGGCCTACTGATGGCCATCGAGCAGTCTTGAACTATGTCCACTGGACAGTCAGAGCTAGCATTGTTGCGGGGTGTGTGCATGGGGCCCAGGGGTTAGCGGTGGGCCAATTGGTGGGCTGGGCCAAGCCTCCGAAAGGCTGGGTAAAGCTCAATACGGATGGAGCAGTTAAAAGTGGACCCACCATCGCCACGACCGGTGGGTTGATCAGGGATTGTAGGGGTCGGTAGTGCCGGGGTTTTTTTCATCATATCGGCCGGAGCTCCCCTCTTGCTGCAGAACTTTGGGGCATCTACTCGGGGCTTAACTTGGCATGGACTAGGGGCTTCCGACGAGTTATCCTTGAAGTGGATTCCCTAGAGATTATAAATATCCTCTCCACTTCCAGATTACCTTCGAGTGACTATTCTTTTTTGGCAGCAGGTATACAGGAGCTGTTATGTCGCGATTGGGACTTGAAGTTCCAACACGTCTATCGGGAAGGCAATCAGAGTGCGAATAGTCTTGCTGCCCTAGCTGCTTACTCCAACCTCGGGGTCCACACGCTTCAGGTGGCTCCGTCGCTTGTCATCGCCACTATGTCCCGTGATTCTCACGGCGCCTTGTATCGCTAATCTCTCCCCTAGTTCGTTCTTGTTTTCTTTTCCCTTGTATTCAAAAAAAAGTTTTACCTTTTAGAATTTTGAAATGAAAAATATGGGAGAGGCGTCATATTTTATTAGAATTTCAATATTCCAAAATAGATAGCGAATAAAACATATTATACTGAAAGAATTTTTGAGAGATTTAATATGAAAAGATGTTTAGTAGGGATGGCCTTGATACAAAAAGGAGGTAAATTTAGTCTCATGCAATATCTAAATAATGATGTGGAAGATAAAGAAATGGAACCTATTCCATATGCTTTTATTATTGGTAATCCGGAACGAAGGGGACTAAATAGGAACAAGAGGCATCTATTGAAGAAAATCCTGCTTCTTCCCTTCTATTATGGAGTCGTGTGTAGTCAGCAAACAATGCCTATACGGTTGTTCATCTCTATCTTTTATTTACGGTTGTTCATCTCTATCTTTTATTGACCAAAAATTTTTTTTAATACAAAAACTACTAATTACTTTTGTAATGGCAGTTGGAATGATATTAACTCCAATTTGGGTATAATGGTAGATGTTTGGGACCATGTTACTAGGATTTCTTTTTCCGCCTGTGTTAAGCTTATTTAAAGAAATGGAACCTATTCCATATGCTTTTATAATTGGTAATCTAATGTATTTGTACACATGCACGAGACCTGATATCAACTTCACGGTTAGAATGCTAGGCAAATATCAAAGTAATTCTAGTATATTCTATTGAAAAGCTGCAACTAAAGTCCAAAGATACCTTCAAGAAATAAAGGAATGTATACTCATATATAGAAGATCTAACATATTAGTAGTGATCAAAAACTTTCTTCTCAAAAAATGGCAAGCACTATAAAGGTGCTAAATATAAGGAGTTAAAATATCTTACTGTAAAAGAGGAAGTTAAAAGATAAAGAGTTTATATTGAACGTACTGTGATGGATCTCATTATTGCAGATCCCTTAATTAAAGACCTATGACCAAAGATCTTTAAGGAACATTTTCAAAGAATGGGTCATGGTTATTTTGATGATTGTTTTTAATGATGTTTCAATATTTTTCAGCTTAATAAGAGTTTCAAAATGGTAATTATCTTGTTTATTATTATTATGTGCACCTAACTATTATTAAATAAGAAATAAAAGTATCTATAAGACACAAATGTAGACTTTTATGATATTTATATATCAATTATGTTATTTGACATGATAAATTATTAGTGTTATGGTATATGAAAGGAAGTATGTGACATTGAAGTGTACATCTGTCATTAACATAAAGTTTGAAGTATCATGTCAAAGGAGAGAATGCTTCAAGTTCTCAACAAAAGAAACTTAAGAAAAAATTTAACAAAGATCACGGTAAAATTTCTTAATTTTTACGATAGTGACATTTTTTTGTATCAGTATACAATATTATGTTCTAATTATTTGTGACAATTATTTATTTAAGATCCTAAAATTATAAATGTTAATTTAATTTTATATCATAAAAATATGTTTTTATACATATAACCAACTTCTGAAAATTTAGAAAAAGAAAAAGCAAATGTACAGGAAAGAACCACAAACATGATATTAACAGGCATGACAGGATTTAACCATAAATGGTCAAATAATACATAACTCTTGAGGAGCTGTGAGATCCTAATCTCGTTCACACATGCATCAACAACATAAAGATTATCTATTATCAAATTGAATCTTACGGCATATGCATAATTCTGATTTACTTTGATTTGGATAGAAATGGAAGGGTGCCTGAAATTCTTGTATTTACAAACACAGATAGTGAATCCGTATATATTTTCTTTTGGTTTCTTTTGCCAACCAAATCAATAGCCTGCTGTACAAAATGGATATAGAAGTACCATATCAAATCAATGGCTAATAGGAAAAATGCACCTCCTTGACCTGCTCAGATCATGTCAGCTAATTGATGGTAGCATAGGGTCCATGCCCAGTCCAGATCCCCCAAAACCACCAGGCTCAGCATGCTTCACCCTACCAAAATAACGAATGTGACGCAAGAGCCTTGCTAGATAAGTATTATGGCATATTGTTGAGCTATCACAGACAACTGCAACATGTTTCCGCGCCCTGGTTATGGCAACATTCATTCGCCGACTGTCGCCAAGGAATCCAACAGCTCCTAAAGTGTTTGAGCGTACCTAGCATGCAAAATCACAACATTTGACATGTTTTGTAAGTGGTCCACGGAAAAGACTTGCAAGAACACCAGTCTGCTGCAGAGATTGCAAATTATTTACTGTGGATTAAGTGAACTTATGTTTCACCATATTATACAGATTCCTGATATGTCAGGTTTGCGGTGAAGAGTTTAATACCATTGATATAATGACAGCATCAGCCTCACGGCCTTGAAAACTGTCAATAGTTGCAACTTCGACGCCATCAGTCTCTGGAAGTTCATCAAGCCTGTCCCTCAAGAGTTGTACTTGAGCAACATAAGGTGATTGCACAGCAATTGCTTTTGCTCCAACACCTGCAAAGTTGATTCAGCAAATGAAGGAACACATCAATCTCAGCCCAAAATATAGACTACAAAGTGGCAACTACCAATTTCATATCATGCGCAAGGATACTAGGGAATGTAGAACGGAGTCATACTTCACTATATAAGCATAAAGGCATCTAGAACTAGAGAAAAATATAAACTATGCAAGCAATCCAGGATGACAACTGTAACACTGTCAGAATCTTGTTGATTTGATCAAAACTACCAGCCCAACATGAAAGAAATTTTGGTAATAGAACATTGCACAAATCAATTCCTCATCTTAAGAAAAAAGGGACAAGGTCTCGAAGACATCAATGTGCTGTTTAAGTGAGTTCTCATTAAACTTACCAGCCATCATATTTCAAAAGAAACTAAAACATGAAAGTCTTCTTTTCCATATTCTTATAATTATTACCAGTTTGTCCTAGCTAAGAATCAGCCTCTTCCTAACATACAGGTTCTAGTAGTGTAGCAGTTCTGAAACTAAAAGATTCAGCAGTTGCCTTTGCCTTAGCCGAACCAAAAGATTCAGCTTTTGGTCTTCTCAAGGCCTAGTTCCGTTGTCTACAATGTTGGTAATGTTGAAGTAAACTTTGGTCAAAGTTACTATATTTCCATCTTTTTTTTTTCAATCAGTTATGCTCGAGTGGCTTCAGACCAAAATGTGACTAGTATATGATATATCTACGATAGGCATAGCTCATCATTTAAAATAATTTCATGACTCCAGAACACTGATACTTGGCTAGCAACTAAAGTAACTGTTACCTGCATAGATCAAAGAAAGCACATGTTGGACAACAATATCTGCTTCTCCTTCATTATAGAAGGAGCCTGTTCCAGCAGGGTCTAAATGTTCTTCACAGCCCATTGATAAGCTTCCATATGGCATTCTTGTGTCAAGTAAGAGCAATGGACATTGCGTTACCCATGTGGGCTACAACACGGAAGGCAAATTAATAGCAGACAGAGCTTGTTAAAAGCCATATATGAGACAAAAAATTCGATTCAGTCTACAGTTTCAATGGCTTCAGAGTTCAGAACATCCACATCACTACAAACACTATATTTTGTGGAAGAATATAATTAAGAATTTAGCAAAGAAAATAGCAAGCACAATAAATCAAGACAATTAATTCAAGTTTTCTAGTTTATACAAGAGCAAAACTTAAGTAGGAAAGTGATTCAATTGATGTAAGTAGGTGCCAGAACTGAAAAAGAAAGAGAACCAGAGTCCTCAAGATGAAAACGAGTTACTACAAAGCATCTTATGAAACAAATACCTAAAAGATGAGCAAACATATGGCTGTAAGTATGAACCATGATCAATCTACTACTGGCCATTATGATCAGCACGAAAGTTGGCAATTTTGAACGTGTAAACGCAGAATTAGAAATTTAATCTACCGGTATTGTGAAACCAAGGCAAATGACAAGTCATCCCATAATTAATAACACAAAGATGCGAAAGCAACTAAACATATCTCAATGTTAAGTTATAAAGAAAAATTGGTACCTTAACAAAGGGAGTATCAACTAGAAGATGTGAGGCAACAGTAGCAGCGGACTTCAACGATCCTCCATACATTTCCTTGGAGGCCCAGCTTGCTATAGCATCATTCATCCTGTATTGTGTTGTTAACTTGCTAGCAAGAGCCCCGTTGTGCAAAGTCACTGCCCTTTCCAGTAAAGATACTCCAAGGCCACCCTCCAGGGCTTTTCGGGATAGAATCACGGGAGCCAGTTGGTATTGGTCTCCAGCAAGAATACACCGCTTTCCTTGCAATATTGGGATCCAGCATGAAGGCTCAATTGCCTGCGCTGCTTCATCTACAACCACAAGATCAAAAGTATCCAGCCTCCGTATTAATGGGTCAGCAGCTCCAGTGTTGGTTGCAAGTACTACGTGGGTGCTTGATAAAACTTCCTTTACAGTCTCCTTCTCCTTCTTCTTGAATGCCTTCCCTAGCTGTTTTAGAAGCTGGCGTATACCAGCAGCTAAAGAGTCATCCTTTAAGCAATGTCTCAGGTCTTTCCTTAAATCAGACTTCTTCCTTTCAAACTCTGCTCGAAAACTTGCTAGTTTAGAATTCACTATTTCACCCAAAGACTTAGATGCTACAACTGGAGAAATGCGTGCTGGATTACCAACCCGAACAATGTCTAACCCAACACTTGAAAGCTTTTCAACCATGTTATCAACAGCAGCATTTGTAGGTGCAGTCACAAGCACCCTTTCACCTTGTTGAACAGCAAGCGAAATTAGTTCCTTCAGCAAACCTGACTTCCCTGTACCTGGAGGCCCTTGAATTATTAGTAGTGGTCGTTTCTTGTTCAATCCCAAGGCAATTGCTCTTCTCTGGGAATCATCAAAAGTCTCGCTTCCCAAGGATTCATCTAATTCTGCCTCAGCCCAGTCCACCAAAATTTTCTCTTCCAACCATTCAACATCTTCCTTGTCACCAAATAAAGTAGCAACAACAGCAATTGAAGGATTTTTTTTCCGTAAACCATTCTTCTGAAGCAGCATCAGGGCCTCACAGTTACGCTTCAAAAGAAGATTAGATAAAGCTATTTAATATATATGTAAGCTGTGGACACCATTGAAACAAAATTTCAAAAATAAGAGAGATGTGAGTTTGACAGTATGTTAAAGAGGACTTAAAGATGGACAACATGGAGAATGTGCAGATATTCGCCAGTGCTGCATATGAATTATGATAAAGATCTATTATATGTCAAGGAAGGGAATTACGTCCAGTACAAAACACATAACACAAGCAAAGATTACACAGACAAACCAAAACAACGGAAAGTAAATTACTCAACAATTTGTAGGGAAGTATTCCATTGATTTGTTAAGTTAAGAGACCATTCTTCTTGTTCATCCATTCTACATGTTCTTTTGTTTAATTCTAATTCCTTCAACAAGTTTATCACTTTCCGGGGACTAAACTGTTAAGCATCACCAATATTTCCTCTCCAATACATTCCGTAGAATGCAATGTAAACACAAATCTACTCCAAATATTGAAGCTAAAATAAAAACAGAAACTGGAAAGGAAATAAGTCTGGCTAATTCAACTTCTGAAAGGAATTCCCTTCAGATTCCCCAATTTTTGCGTGGTGAGTATCAGTGGAACATGTGAGATAGAAGGCAGAAGTAGCTGATGATCATGGTGAGTTAGGTTCCCTAGCTTGTAAAGGTATGCTCAAAAGAAAACAATACACGATAATGACCTAAGGGAATGCTGTCACTTGATTTATCGAAATAAGAGAACAGCAGCAGCACTCCGGTCTCCGTATGCCAGCAATTGAGCTTTTAGATCATTTATATTGCACAAAACCAAACAATTTTGAAAGGCGCAAGCACCTGAGTAGTGCATATTGGACAAGGCCAGGTGTCTTACAAGCTTCATATCCATCACAGACTCAGAAATGGCATCCAATAAAAATTTAAAGAGGAACAAACACAATATGAAGATCTTATGTATGAAATGGAAACATGCAGTACTATTTCTGTAAAGCTTCCATATTTTTTATTGAGACTATAGTTTTATTGAACAAACTGGAAGTTAAATAGCCGTGATCTACGACTGACTAACCCACATGGTTAAAGCATAAGAGTGAAGCAAAAAGTAATACTATGATAAGGAACTTTTGAAAAATCCTGATGACTGAAATGCATCAAACACAATCAAGACACTGTGCCAAGTTCTGTAGAACTAGCTGAGCTAGATTCTGCATTGAATGAAAAATCCTGAAGACTAAAATGCATCAAACACAATAAGAAAGTGTGCAAATTATTCTAAAATTAGTGAGTTAGATTAAGTTTTGTACTGTGGAAGTACCACAAACTTCACAGAGGCTCTATTAAACTGCCTCAAACTCCTTGATTGAAACATTTAGAACATATAACATTTATTTGTAATAGCAAATAATTCAACAAATCAAGGATCACAAACTAAATTCAAAGCGTCAAATTCAATGTGAAATTCTTTATCCACAAACAATTTTTCACACAAGAATGCAAATTGCAAACAGCTAAAAAGGCATTTAATACCTCATATGTAAGAGTATCGGCCAATCCATGTATACGATCAATGCGAACACTTTTTCCAAAGAGTTTAGAGAATGTAGGATCACCATGACGAAATTCTAGAGCAATACTGATACTACAGCCATCCTCCCCAAGGTTGTTCACGAACCCCTGCATACAAGCAGTTGCACCAGCACCCCTACTATCACAGGTTCTCACACAAACCATATCCCCAGGAGAAAGGGTAGTAGGCGGCAATTTGTGATTCCCTTCAACTCTAAACAATACCAAGTGCATTCCTCCTAATCCTGTATGATCATGGCAATTCCCAGATTAACAGGTAATTGTGTTTCAATAATAGTTCCAGGTTGTTAAGATCAAATTGAAGAAAAGTAATAAGGAGGTAGGTAACTTGTTAGGCTACCTGTTGATGTGTTAACTGCATACAAGTTGCAGATGGTGTCACAAAGCTCTTGTTGAGCCTGGCTATGTCTAACCAAGAACTCAATGGGTTTGGATGAATTGGAACTTTCATCAGGTGTAGGAACAGCATCTAACTCTTCCTGGGTAAACTCCAATTCAACATCTCTCTCTATACGAAGCAGTTCTGACATTCTTTTAGTGTGGTCATCGATCCTTCCCTGTATAGCCTTAGCATTCTCCAAGTCCATCCCCAAAACTCCCAGCTGGGGCTTTGCTTGACTCGCCTTCCGGGCAATTGCCCTGTGCTGAACTGCAAAAGCACCATCTCAGACCAAATCCACAGACGTACTCCTTCACGAGAACAAGGAATTTGCCACTTACCTTTTAAAGAGCTCTAAAGTTCAATAACGTCGTGGCTTATTGATTAACCAATATATTCAAAAACGAAATCTACCGAAATTTGAATTCCTAATTTCGTCTTCCCATTGAAGAATAGGAATTCACAAGCTTATTAGCCCTGCGAACATACCTGAACGAGCGACCTCTTTGAGCAACGTCCAAGACTCGGTCTCACGCCAATTTTGAACTGACCCTTTACGCTGAAGGCCCTGAAGAACATCACCCAATTCTCTCTGGAAGTGATCAAAAAGAGTCGGATAGTGAGTGCAGGCTTTCAAGCAGATAGCCTCCAGTCCCGGAGGCATAGGAACAGCATTCAAATAAGGCTGTGCCTGTATTACAAACGTCAAGCCAGGACCCATTCTCTGCCTCATCTCTGAAAATTCACCCTGCGCCTCTGCAGAAGCGAAATCAGTTGCCATTGCCCTCATTCCCTGGCTCAGCCATTTAATTACACTTTTCCCAAGATCTCTTCTTCCCAGTGGATCACCATTTTGGTGCAAACTCCTTACATTCACCCGCTGTTCCTGCTCTTCTTCTCTCTCAACTTTGACAGCATCACTAGTGGTTTTAGCTCCAGAACTGATGGTACTAGAGTTAGAACCTGTAATCCTACTGCTACTCTTCCTTGGATTTCTTCTCTTCTTGATGACAACTTTAGGCTTAGTAGTATCGCTAGTGCTATTCCATACAATAAATTGGTTTCCTTGTTGATGGAAGGGTGGAAAAGACTGAAGCTTGGAGTTGAAAAATGGGAGGTGGGATTGAAATGAGATGGAAAAAGAAAACAACTTTGAATGATTTGGTAAAAGACCCTTTTGCCAGGGAAGGCTCACGCAGCTGGGCGACGGCTTCAATACGAAGTTGGAAGTTTCCATTCCACTTGGAAAAGAATCACTCGCTCTTCAATTATATAAACATAATAACAATCGCCAGAGCTGGAAGATTTTTTATAGGTTAAGGAGTTAATTTTATTTGAGAGGGTGGAAAAGTGAGGAGAGGTCGTCCTCAGTTGTGAATGGGGAAGAGGAGATCAACAACTTGCTCTCTCATTGGCAGGCTCTGATTCTGTGACATTGGATGAGTTGGAACTTGGAAGGGGTTCAACGTCTTGCAGGTGGCCAACGTGGTGTATTGCTGTTCTATACTCGCAACCGATTTGACCCCTTTTAATATAGTTTACGTATACCCTCTTGATCTCTAGGGGTGGTTCGTGTGGCAGAAAAGGAAAGCAGAAAGTGATGAAGAAGACGTGGTCAAACGTCCGCCAGGAGAACTCGAAAGCGAATAAGAAGATGGAATCTTGGACGCTGGAACGTTCTTCGCAAAGTATCTGAGAACGATCAATTTTATATTATCTTTGTTATAAAAGATAGAAATAATATGGTGTGACACTAATTGTTTTTAGTACATCAAATGCACCACTTAATAGTTAGTGTACCACATCTATTATCATGATAGTATTTTATTAGAAATTTTGTACTATAAAT
>JANZLD010000002.1:20585648-20598302 GCA_026413575.1 Erythroxylum carthagenense | reverse complement strand
TTATTATTATTATTATTATTATTATTATTACTCTTATATTATTCGATATTTCATAATAATTTGTAATTATTATTATTTGTTAACTTTTCAACTAACACAAATAGTTCGTAATAAAATTATCAATTAATTACGTATTTCTAATCATATTAAGGACTAGGAGCATTTTTGTCTTTGTCATCATTTTTTCGTTCTATCCACTGCAACCAAACACATCATGTCATCGAGACGGAGACAGAAATTTCTGTTCTGTCTACTACAACCAAACACCTCACTGTCTACAGTTTTTGTTCTGTTCCGTCTCCAACTACTGGAGACAGCAACCATACGTAGCGTTAGTTCCTCGACGTGAACTTTTGTGATAAATTGTGATAGTTTGAAAGTTAAGCATATTTATTATCCTTTTTATTGGTTGTTTTGAATTTTTGATGTAATTATTATTTATTATATGATAAAATTGTAATATTTTAAATATTTTGTATTATTATTAATTTTATATTCATATAATGATATTTGTATTTTTCACATTAATTGTGGTTATTATTTATATGTGAAATATTTAAAATTATTGTTATTTCATATTAATTGTAGTTATTATTTATTAATATGATTTTTGAAATAAAGTTAATATAAACTTATAAAGTATACAGTATAATTGTACAATAGACTATTTTGTAATTTTTAAAAAATTCATGGACTATTTTATAAAATTTAAAATTATCCAAAACGGTAACCGATATTGACCGGTATTGATACAGTATTGTACTAGAACTCAATCCGATACTAAGTCTGGTATAGTATTTGCAACATTGATTCGAAATTGACCTCTAATAATTGATCTGATCACGCTAATATTAATTCATTTTTTCCGAAGCTAGGGTTCAACAATCACTTAAACAATCCAAATTTCAAGTTTTCCAACCACTCACTTAAATCAATTAGCAAACCCTACCAAGATTTGTGACCTGAAAAAAAAAAGAGTTATCTTATTTTAATGGCACTTTTATCTTATATTAAATTTTTTCACCACAAATATTATAATCTGTTACAAACTGAATTGTCAACCATCAAATTATAATATTCTATACTTATTTTATACTTTTTAATTCTACATATATTTTTGCTACTACCATCGTTTAATATCTAACATTTATATTTATGTTTAATATCTGAAACATCACCTTTTCTTTTATTATTTTATTTATATTGTTTACCGCTTTATTTATATTAGTGTTTGTTATATTTTTTTTGACATTTATTAAACTAAGAAATAAATCGATTAAATAGAGAATATTCAAGAATTATATGTCAATTATTATTACCACCACTACCAAATAATGATAATCAAATATTATAAAAATTATAGTCATTAGAAAAACAATTGAAATAATCAAAAATATTCTATAAGTCTTAAATAATATATGCCTTAAGAATTTTAGTAAAAGAATTATATGAAAAAATTAGTTCCTTTTAGATAAGAATACAATGAATTAAAATAAATCTCAACAAATAATAATAATAAACAATAATCGATCTTATTGTGAGGATAATAACTGCTAAGTGCTGACTAATAGTTATTATTTAGCGACACTAGAAATATTGTAAAAATACCTTTACATATTACCATATCTTATGAGTGGTTTCTGTTTTCTGATTTCATTTTTTGTCACAATCCAATTCACGATTAATTAAGTATATATTAGCTAATATCAGTCAATGATAATAATTATGATTATTATAATTAAATTGTTTATTTTAAATTTATAACTAAAATAAAAATAAAAATAATGTCAAAATTATAATTATTTATTAAATATACTTTGAATTTGAAAATATATAGATTTCAAAACTCTTAAATAGAATTAAATAATTTAATATTTAAAAATTAAAAATTAAAAATAAAAACTAAGAAAATATAGAAATGAACCAACAGAAAACCATTACGTATGCACAAGTCCACAGTGCTTTTATTATCTAACAAAGAGATTGTCAAATTGCTTTAATATATATATATTTTAAATTTTTATTTATATAATAAAAAATTATATATTAAAATATTTAACATATTATTTTTAAAATGTAAAAAATGAATGTAAGTAAAGGGTAATTTGAAATATTGTTAATTAAGTAAAATTCTCGAGAGCCACAATTTTGCAAATTAGTCTCATCAAAAGGGGGACAGAGAATTTGTGTATCAATCCTGTCCCAGTGGATTCAAATCATCCATTTATGTGAGACCCATACAAATAGATGGCTTGAATTTACTGGGATAGGGTTGGTACACAAATTTGGAGACAGAGAATTTCATACCCATCAAAAGACAGCGTGAATGATTGATTATCTGTATCGCACCTCCCATCCGTAAATGGATAAACGAATTTATTATATTACTGAAAACACAAAAATCAACATTCCCAGAATGAAAATATGTAATACTATTTGTGACAAATTTAATTTTCCAAAATTATAATTTCTTCATGTTGACACTAAATTTTATTGATATTAAAAGATATAGTATTATTTAATTGAATTACTAAAATCCTATCTTATAATTTTTCTACATCTTTCTATTTGCATATGCAAAATTGCAAATACTTATCCTACACCTATCGAATCGATGGACATAGAAGATTTATGTTGCATTGATCACAATCGGAGGAATATGGAGGCAAAAAAGAACGAATGTGTCCAAGTTACCCCAGAGATTCTGACTCGTATCATTGACCACAATCAAATTTAATTTTGAAAGAATGATTAGAATTAAGATTTAGTTATTGATAATTTTCATAAATAATCTACTAGAAAAAGAATAACCGAGATGACATATAGCAATAGGGTTAACGAATTCATTAATATTACTTAACGAGACTTTTGTTACAAAATTTTTTAAAAATGTCAACATTCCCTAATCAATGAAAATCAACATTCCTAATTTAGAAAAAGAAAACAAAAGATAAAATTTCTTGCTGACGATGAAAAATCATAATTGAACACGATACACAATGGCCTAAAATCATGGCCTAATAGATGTATGGAAGAAATCGTTTGACATGCCAAAACGGTAGATCTCAAATCACTCCAATTTATTCCGATTGTTTCTTGCATTAAAAGCCAATTATAAATGTAATTCAATTGAAGGGAAAACGTTATGAACAAGGAATGCATAGCACAACTTTCCTCATTTTCTTCCCATTTAAAACCAATGTATTTCTACCAAAAGTAATAACCGATTCACTCCTATTATGTCAAGATAAAATCTCTATTTCTCCAATAAAAAAAGGTATAAAATTATCCACAAATAGTTTGTTCCTATATATATGACATTACACGCAGCTCACTCTCTTGTCCACAATGGCGTCTTTCAACACCTTTTTCTCATTTGCATTACTATTCACCGTGTCAACTTTGTGTCTTTCTAATTTCAACCTTGTAGATGCTCAACGAAGTGGCTTTAGCATACAATTATATCACCGAGAATCTCCCGAGTCTCCATTCTATGACCCCAATGCAACTCCCTCCCAACACTTGGCTGATGCCTTCCGTCGATCCAACGATCGTTTCCTCCACTTTTTTGGACGGAACACTGCATCTCCTCGATCAAGGCTTATATCCAACGGAGGCGAATACCTCACCAAAATTTCGATTGGCACACCACCTTTTGAAATCACAGCGATAGCTGACACGGGTAGTGACCTGATATGGACACAGTGCAAGCCTTGCTCTGATTGCTACAAGCAAGACGATCCTTTTTTCAATCCTAATTCTTCAACAACATATAGGGACATCCCTTGTGGATCAACTGCATGCAATTACTTGGAAGACCCATTTTGTTCATCTAGACAAGTTTGCCAATACGAATATCGCTATGGAGATCAGTCCTACACTCGTGGAGATATTGCTTCTGACACAGTGACCCTAAGTTCAACATCTGGCCGTCCGGTTCCATTCCCCAAAATAACCATCGGCTGTGGACACAAGAACAACGGTACCTTCGATAAGAAAGGGTCAGGTATCATTGGCCTTGGAGGTGGCGAGCTTTCTCTAATTTACCAACTTGACAAAGCCATCGATGGCAAATTCGCTTACTGTTTGGTGCCATTAACGTCAAAAACTAAGAATTCGAGCACCCTGAGTTTTGGTGCTGATGCTATTGTTTCTGGAAAAGATGCTTCGACTACCCCATTAATTGCGGGTGATCCTAACACCTTCTACTACCTAAATCTGGAATCAATCAGCGTTGGTAGTAAGAAATTACCATTTCCTAGTTCAACAAGTGGGTCATCTGATGCCAACATCGTCATTGATTCTGGGACAACACTTACGCTTGTTCCAGGAGACTTCTTCTCCGAGTTGGCTTCAGCAGTTGACGAGATTGCCGGGGGAACCAAAGCTGATGACCCTCAAGGTTTTCTTGATCTTTGCTATGAGGCCGATCCAAATCTTAAAGTTCCCACAATCACTGCACATTTCCAGGGTGCAGATGTGAAGTTGGATCAGTCTACCATCTTCATTCCAGTGTCAGAGGGAGTTGTATGTCTCGCTTTTAACCCTGCTCCATCAGGCATTGGTGCCATCTTCGGTAACTTGGCTCAGGCTAACTTGCTGATTGGATATGATCTCAAAGAAAGGACTTTGTCCTTTAAACAACTTGATTGCACTCAGTATTAGGGTTATTTTAGCCATGGAGTTGGTGTCTGTTTATTATTTCAAAGAACTTGCATGTTCAGTTCTCGTTTTCTTTGTTGATTTTCGTTTTCCAAGTCTCTTAGACGTGTGCTGTGTCTTCTAACTTTATGTTCTTTTTTTTAATATATAATTTATAAATATGATACGCATAATGGAGTCGCTTTCTTTTCTACCTTTTTTTTACACTTTTTATTGAAATTCTTATTATTAGATGAATACAAATGCCAACGCGTAGAAGACATACAAAATTCTGAAAATTAGAACTAATTAAACTCAAGTGTATTGATAGGCTTTCTTTAGAAAATCCAGAAATTTCTATTTAATACAAAAATTTATCATTAACTTTTTATGAATGATTCAAGTAGGAAGGCTTTCGAAATGAAATATATAAATTTATCATTAATTATATTTTATATTATTATTCATATTTTCCCCATTATGTACAGACGAAAATGATTAGGCATTATCTAATAAATTCTAATATGATTCATAACAAGGAAAAAGCTTGGATCAATTAAGATTAAATTCCATAAACTATTTGTTAAAGTATAAGGTAACATACTCTATCAATCATAGTAACTATGAAAAGGGCAAGGGGCAAACCTTAGCGAAAGCTGTTTTTAGTTACAAAAGAGTAGCCTTATTAATTGCTCCCTCTTTTTATAATAACTAAGAAGAAAATATAAACTAGCTTACCTTCACCTACTATAAATGATTATACACGAAATTTTAATTTTTACAATTCAATAAAAATATTATAATAATACTGTGAAAGATAAAGAAACCACTGCAATGAAACTAGCTCTTTTGTTAATAAACTGAATATCAGTATAATTTTTAATCATCATAAACTACAGGGTTGGTACAAGTTATAGGGTACAGAGGATTTGATGTGGTAAATAAGGGCCTCCTCCATAGGCCCGTATAAAACAATTAAAGAAAAAGTAATTCAAAATGTATGCATGAATTAGCGAGAAAAAAATTAAATAACAATTGGCACTAGCTTATTTGTTTTTAGGGCAATCTAATAACATGCAGAATCACTATATTATCAATTAAATGAACATATAAAACAAATACAAAATATAGAGATAGCCCTTAATACAATTAAGATCATGTAAATCAGGAACCAATAAATTCGTTCACAAGAAGTAATTGGTACAACAAATTTGCGTTAACTTAAAGATTATTGGCTCCAAATATTCATGTAATTTGTTTTATATTTTATAATATAATTTATGCAATGACTTGAATAATATTATACGTTGAAGTAATTTTATAGTACTATTCAATTACGCTTAGCAGAATAGATAAAATAAAATTTTAATTATAAATAAAACCAGTATAAAGTACTATAAAGTTAACATAGAGAGCATATAATTTTGGAAAAAAAAGCCACACTGAAGCAATTTACTCTTGGGAAAAATAATCCTCGATAACAAATTGATCAGAGATTAACAAATCATTCATTCATCATATTTAATCAAATTTCCTATTTAAAATCTTTGTTCAAATTATGTAACCAATCTATTGAGCTACGTAGCCACGAAAATGCAATAACAAATTAATTACGCCAAAAATTCAAGAAAAATGAAAGTAGAACACATACAAATGACCAAGATTACACAAACACCATTTTGTTATATATTCAAGGCTTGACATACATAAATAAGCATATGTTCAGAATAACGAAGTTACATGGAGTTGATGGCACTGATGACAACGACAATATATATGTGGCCAGTGCAAGCGGAAAGCATTACACAAATAGTAGCTGATTCTTGATAGTATTACATGTGCAATTAAAGTTATGAGAGACAGGAAGCTGAAAATTTGACTAACCTTCAATAAAGAGGACTAAGAACTCTCAAGTTTGAAAATCTATAAATTGTATCCACGAGAGTTAGCGAAGACCAAGATTACAATAACCTCGGTTTATGTATATATAGAAGCAAAGTTTGGCAGTCAGTATGCAAATTAGATCCTAAAACGGAGTCTTAGGAATGCGTTGTTTTGATTTCTTCTTCCTTATACAGGGACATAACTATTAATTAGGAAACTCTTGTTTAATGCATCAGAAAAAGAAGAGTGCTTTTTTAACTTTTTCCTTTATAACAGAAAATAAAACAATAATGGAATATATATAACTAGAAGAGGAATTCCCTCTTCAACACAAATTTTAAATGTGCATTGACATTTTCATCTCATGCTTTAAATATAAAGCAATGCTAAGGGTGCTTGTTATGAACAGAAGATAGTTTTATGATATGCATACATCGATTTAAGAAGTAGGCAATAGGTAAGTCCAGAAGAACTTTAGTAACAAAGTGATAGGACCTGATAAACAAAAAAAAAAAAGTAGCTGAGATGTTGTGATGGGTAGGGAACCATTAATCAGTAATCAGCTTACCTAATTAATGGAATTGAATAGCATTCCTCTCATTATTTTCTTGAAGAGCAAAGAAAAGTTTAAGTTAAAAATATATTTGATATTAGAGATGTCAATTTTAGCCCAATCTGACCCGATTTTAGCCTAGGTTGACTGAGCTAAGAGCCAAATATGGGTCGACCCGGCCCAGTCTGTGGCCCTACTATTATTTAAAAACGACGTCGTTTTTAACATTTTTTAAAAAAATATAAGAAAGGTCGGGTTGGCCTGGCCTGATAAGCTGACCTATCCTGGCCTGTTGATCCGCGGGTCACCCTAGCCCTTTGATAATATGTATCCACAAAACATATATGCCGGAATTATATAATGTATGTTGTAAAATGGGACAAATTAAGTTTTACTTGGCTACTCGGTAATGTAGTGCTTGCACGTGAATGCTACAACGTTGCATGACTTGTTTTTCGTGAATGCTATGATTTACACGGCTTGCATGCACTTAATGACGTTATTTAAGTTTAATTTCATTTATTATTTGGATAGTTTTATGTAAAGTGTCCAACTGCTGGTTAAACTATCCAGTGTCTTATTTATAGTAGTTGTTCTACAAAGTTTGCAGGATATAAAACTATGTAAAACCTCATACTTGTTATGCGTGATGTACTTTGTATTTCTGCAAGTAAAGTCCATTGATCTTTTAATTTTCCTTGGTTCCTTTTTAATTTCAAGCGTTTCAAATATTTTGCACCACTTAGGTAGCCTGCACAATTTTAATTTTTTCTCCTATTTTTAGATGTATTTCACTGAATCAAGTGAGGAGACTTGATTGCATTACAGGGCATGAATTGGTGGATTTTCTAGCCTAAAAAATCTCCCTATAATATATTGGTATCAGAGCTTCGAATGGAAAATTACTGGATTCGGTTTCCATATTAAGCATATTGGTTTATGACAATGGTAGTGAATCAAAACCTTGAAGCCATCAGGGAAAGGTTGCATAGGTCGGAACATGGTATTGGGGACATTTTAGAGGATGAAACACTGAATTTGTCTTCACGATTGGATCACCTAGAAGAGGTAATCCAGGTACTAGATCACTGAATAGATGCAACGTTAGCAAAAGTGAAGAAGAGGATAGGTGTCTTAGAAGATGCCTTGGCGCTCATGAGCAGCCATGGTGCCGTGGATGGTGGTGGAACCTGGACAAGGTTGAAAGTCCTTGATCCTAAACACTTTGATGGTGTGAGGGATGTGAAAATTTTGGAGAATTTCATCTAGGACATGCAATAATACTTTGACGTTGCCAAGGTGTAGGAATGTGACAAGGTTATATTGACAGTTACGTATCTAGTTGAGGATGTGAAATTGTGGTGGTGTGCAAGACTTGATAGTGATCTAAATGCTGGATGCCCCAGAATTGATACATGGGAAGCCTTTGTGCTTGAATTGAAAGAGCAATTTCTCCCCTTCAATACTTCCTGATTGGCATGAGCGAATTTGCGAAAGTTGAGACAGGATGGTTCCATTTAGAACCATGTGAAGACCTTCAATTATTTGAGGTTGGACATCAAGAACATGGTTGAAGAATATAAACTCTTCAATTTTCTGTCTAACTTTCAAACTTAGGCATAGAAAGAGTTAAGGAGGCAAGGAATACAGGACCTGCATAATGCAATTGTTGCAGTAGACATACTGATTAACTTGCACCCAAGCAAAGATAAGGAGGCAGGAGGAGCCTTCATTTCATCCTATCATAAAGAAAAATTCAACCAAAAGGAGAAGACAAAATGGGGAAGTGATAAGTCGAATAGGGAAGCAAAACATGGCTAGAATGATAAAGGGAAGGCCAAAGTAGGTGGACAAAATTGTGCTTCTACTAATGGGCAGAAAAACAAAAATGTTGGTCGTTATATTTGAGGTGGCCCTCACTATGCAAGAGAATATTGCAAGCAAGAAAAAATCAATGAAATGGTGATAGAAGATGAACCAGAGGGTGAAGTTGCAACCTTTATTAATCCTCTTCAGTTACTGAACACTCTAATGAAAGAGAAAAGCAACATACATCTTTCGTTAATGCATTTGCAAGTGCAGTTTGTAGCTGTAATAATGAATATAAGTGCCACTCACACTTTCATTACAAATCTAATGATTGCCAAATTCAGATTAAAAGTGAGCAAAAGTTCCAATAGGTTGCAGACAATGAATGCCAAAGATAGAGATGTGGTTGGAATGATATATAATGTAACTTTATTAATAAATGGAAGGACAGAAAAATGCAACATAATGGTAATCCCTTTGGATGATTTTGCACATTTAGGTAGGATTATGTTTATGGGAGAACAAGGCCCTCAGTTTATTAAATGTGGACAAATTGGTGCACAAAGAAAAAATAAGCAGAGATCTTCCTTCATTTCTATTATGGTTATAGAAAAAGGGCTCAACTATAGTGTGGAAACTTTTCTTGCAACAATGGTAGAAGCAAAAGAAGGGCTAACCATGGAAGTACCTAGAGTAGTGACTAAGATGTTAGATCACTACAAAGATGTGATGCCTTCGGAGTTACCAAAAGAAATTCCACCGCGAAGGGCCATTGATCATCGAATTGAATTGGAACCAGGGGCTAAACTTCCTATCCAAGTTTCATATAGAATGTTGCCTATAAAGCTTAAGACATTTCAAATACGATTGGGGAAACTTTTGGAGGCAGGTTACATTTAGCCCTCCAAAGCACCCTATGAAGTTCTAGTCTTATTCCAAAATAAAGTGGATGGATCTTTACAGATGTGTGTAGATTATAAGGCATTTAACAAAGTCACGATAAAGAATAAATATCCAATTTTGTTTGGTGCAAGACTTGATGGACAAATTAAGTAAAGCATGTACAAATATTAAAAACTTTATCTAGTAAAGCTAATAAGAAGTTGGTAATGAAGTAATGAATGTATAAAGTTAATAAGAAGTTGGTAATGAAGTAATGAATGTATCTTACTTCCTCTGTATTCATCCTTTACACCTCTTTATATGTACAAGTTTTGTTAACAAAAAAATAAATGTGCATCTAACTGTTCAACTAACCACTAACTAACTAATTATACATAACAACTTGAACAAAATATAAGTTATTATGTATATGTATAATATATACGTACATCCCCCCTTAAGTTGGAGATTGGTGGAAATCAATCAAGACCAACTTGGAAATTAAACGATGAAATATAGGAGTTGTGAGGGACTTGGTAAATGATTCTATGAGTTGAAATTGAGAGGAGATGTGAGCAGTTCGAATAAAACCTTCCTTAAGCTTATCACGAACAAGATAACAATCACTGTAAAGGTGTTTGGGTCTTTCATGAAAAACGGGATTAGCAACTATATGCAAAGCTACTTGGTTGTCGCAAAATAGAGGAATTGGTGGTTAAGGTAGGAGTTGAAAGTCTTGAAGAATGTAGGAGATCCATTGTAATTCACTAACAGTAGTGGCCAACTTCTATATTCTATTTCTGCCAAATATTTGGAGACTGTAGATTGTTTCTTGGCTTTCCAAGAAATGAGTGAAGATTCGAGGAAAATACAACAACCGGTGATTGATTTCTGAGTAGAAACGCATGTAGCCCAATCAACATCACAATATCCTTGAAGTTGCAGGTAGAATCAGAGGAGAAAAATAATCCTTTAGTTGGAGACCCTTTAAGATACTGTAGGACATAAAGAGCAGTCAGTGATAAGTTTAAGAAGAGTTCATGAATTGACTTAATTATTGAACAACAAAAGAGATGTCGGGTCTGAAAAGATTAGGATAGAGTAAGCAGCCCATTAGTCTTCGATATTGTGTTGCATCGGCAATGGGTGAATCATCAGAGAAATGAAGTCTAGTGTTGACAGGAAGAGGAATAACAGTTGGTTTGTCTCCTTGTAGACCTACATCCTTTAGAATATCTAGAATATATTTACATTGACTGATGTGAATTCCAGCAGAGGATTTGGTGGTTTCTGGACAAATAAAATATTTAGTAGAGCCAAGATCATTCACAATGAATGTAACATGTAAAAATTGCTTGACATACTGTATCATGGTCTCATCAGGGCCCATTATCAGCACATCATCTACATAGACAATAAGTGCTAAAAAAGAAGAGTTGGAATGCATAATAAAGAGACAATGATCATGTTTTGACTGTGTGAACCCAAATTGTTGCCACTTAGTAGAAAATTCAAGGTTCCATTGTCTAGAAGTTTGCTGGAGTCTTTAAATGGATTTAACCAGTTTACAAACTTCACCAGATTTGGCTTTAGTGTAACCTTCAGGAGGTATCATGTAGACTTCCTCATCAATAAAACCATAAAGAAATGCATTATTAATATCAATATGATGCAGAGGCCAAGAATTAGCAGACGCAATAGCAAGAAATAATCTCACGGTTACCAATTTAGCAACAGAAGAAAAACTTTCTGTATAATCTAGGCCTTCAATCTGGTTGTAGCCTTTAGTAACTAACCTCGCCTTGTACCTGTCCACACTACCTTTATGATTAAATTTCACTTTATAAACCCATTTAGAACCAATTGCCTTCTTATTAGGGGGTAAAGAAGTGAGTATGATTTTCCTCCAATGCATGTAATTTTTGTTGCATTCACTTAACCCAATTTTCATTTAGTTTTGCTTGATCATAGCTCCTAGTTTCATTAATGCATGATATATTATCCAGAAAATTAATGTATGAAGAAGTAAAACCGGTCGGTGTGATGAAAGGAAAAGATGGAGGAGTATAAACAATACCTGGGTTTTGTAGTTGAGCTGAGATGTCTCCAACAGTAGGAATTTGATCACAAGAAGAAATGTTTACATTCAAGACATAGTTTTTAAGCTTACTAGAATGATACTTGATCCTTTTGCTTTGTCAAGTTGGTAAGGGTGGAGAAGGATCTGAGATAGGTTTTGGCTGAAATGGTTCAGTGGGCTGTATATTACCATCTGAAGTTATAAGAGGAGAAATATCTGGTGTAAATGTATTGATTGATGGATAAGAGAAATCATTAGAAATTGAATCTTCATGAGGAATAAAAAGAAGAGGATTTGTATCTTCTTCTAGTTAGGTATGAATATGTTGGTTATAAGCAAAAATGGATTCATGAAACAAAACAACTCTAAAGACAAAAATTTGGTATGAATCAAGATCATATAGCTTAAAGGTCTTTTTTCCAGTGATATAGCCAATAAACACGCATTTGAAGGCTCTAACAGCAATCTTGTCTTTGTGAGGTTGTGTGTTTATAGTATAACAAACGCAACCAAAGGTCTTAAGATTGATGTAACTTGGTGGTCTCTCGTATAAGATCTCTATGAAGTTTTCCATGATAAAAGAACAGTGGGAAGTCTATTAATGATGTGAGTAGCTACCAGGATAGAATCTCCCGAAAATTTCTTTGGCATGTTGCTTTGAAACATAAGAGATCGAGCTACTTGCAAAAGAAGTGTTAGGAACCTCTAGTTTAGAATACCAGAGGTGCGTATATTATTGAGTAAAATCAGTGTTTTAACACTGATACTTACAGATATTGCCCTCAGACACTATCTGTTCCAGAGC
>JANZLD010000002.1:20507992-20527311 GCA_026413575.1 Erythroxylum carthagenense | reverse complement strand
CCTTGGTACAGACTATTTACGCCCTACTAGCGCAATCTTGGACGGTTCGAGTTTGTCATGTCTTTCGTGAAGGAAATTGTTGCGCTGATTGGTTGGCTTCTAATGCAAAACTGTACGGACCTGGATTTACTTCTTTAACCCATCCCCCTTCAGGATGCCTTGTACTCCTTTCTGAGGATGCATCTGGGGTCTTAACCCCAAGGCCCTCTGTTTAAGCTTCGTTTTCTACTCTTTTGTATTCAAAGAAAAAATGTTGCCAAGTTGAATAGTAAAAAATATTTTGTATCATATTTTTTCATATCAGTTGCAAATTATGACAAATAAAAAATTTATTTTGATTTGAATTAATTATAATATTTTATATAATTAAAATATTAATTAATTAAAAATTTTCTTAGTTTATTAATTCATCAATATTAAATTTTTATTATAAAATATTGATTTATAGAAGAAGGAAAAGAAAAATATTATAAATTCTTAGATATACTGAGAAATGATATTGTCTGATTCAGGCTGTCTTTTTTTCATGATTTTGGCATTCCACCTTTACTTCACAGTGCCTTTAAGGAATGATCAGTTGCATTGCCTAATTTGCATTCACACTCCAATCTGAAGATGTTGAGATAGTACTTTAATTTATCTTTTTAATCATTTTCTGTCATGCTCTATCGATTAGTTTAGAATTACTCACTGCAGTGTCTATATAAATGAGTAAATAATCCCACTTGTTGAATAAAAATCGACAAACCATACGGAATCAAATTAAATTAACTAAATTTGCACCGAGATTTACTCTGCCAGCCTTCCATTAGTCATGTTCAATTGTGTGACATGAATCTCCCGTGGAAGGAGATGGTACTTGATGCCAAGATTGTCAAATATCTTCTTCAATTCAAAGACAAGCTCTGATCTTCGACTGCTCTTCTCCCCATAGTTTTGATGGTTCATGGTGTGTTGAACAGACAATGTCAGCCTCATCTTGTCCACTTCCTCAATCTCCTTTACTGTGACTGAATGTTTTGGACTCCAGTGCTTTGGCTTGCTCTCTATGTAACTGCACTCAGCAACCACGTTTTTCTTTTATTTCTCGTCAATTGCAGATTAAACTAGATGCGAGTAAGAGTCAAAGATCATGGGATTTCTTACGTTTGTATAGCCTTCTTGAGAGCATTGAAGTCATCAACAGAAGTGGAGAAATCTATTGTGAAGTTAACTGAATCTCCCATGTCTGGACTTCTTCTGAAATTGCTTATAGGCTTTGTAATAAGAACAGAATTAGGATAGTATATTTTCTCCATGTCATACCTTAAAAATACAGTCGTCAAGATGTTCATCTCTTCCACAGTCATCTGCACCCAAAAATCACAAAATTTAGATTTCAAGACCGTGTAGGCAAGGCGGTTTCTTGGGAGTTGGAAATTATATATCATCACCTGCACACCGTCGATGACGCAGCGGTCACCAACGTCGAAAGGATGCATAACGAACACGAATATGATGGATTCGAAGATGGTTTTGCAAGTGTTTTGGAACATAAACCCCACGAGTAGTAGTTGGGATGAGACGAAGAATATAACCTTGGTAGTTGCCAACCCCATAACCAGGAGTGAGATCACTATTATGATAATGCTCACTATTGCACTTGCCAACTTGTGAAGTTGATGAACTGCAGTCTTTGTGTCATTCAATGAATGAGCTAATGCTTTTCGCTCCACATAAGCATGCACCTAACGTTTGGAATACAATGGTTAAGAGGCTCATCATGTAATCATATGTTATGTCAATGCTACACTAATTCAAAAGGAGACCCAGTGTTCATCAAAAACAAAGAGAGGTGATAAAATCATCTGAAATAATCCATACTGGTAACCGAAGGGTTGATTATGACGGTGCTTGCTGCTTACCACCCAATTTCTGAAAGCAGATTTTGTGATCTTTCCAGTTTCTACAGCTCCTTCGAAGAGAGGGAATATGGTGTGGACCTCATCAAACATCAAAAACTTTAGAAGATCTTCCTCTTCTATATACCTGTAAGATAAACATCAGGAACGTGATTCCAGTGCAGTGAGTTTCGTGGAAACAAAAAAAGAAGAAGAAGAAAAGTGATTCCAGTTGTTCTAACTTCCAAAAAATGGCGATTCCAACTTTCAATTGAAGAAGAATGATGTCAAATTGAGCACTTTCTATTAATTGAAATTTTAGATTTTCAAGTTTTAAACAAAGACTTTTAAATTATGTTTTCCTCTTAAATGGATCCATTTGCTTTGTAGGCTTTCTATTTATACCACAAATATGATTATATGAAAACATACTCGGTGAAAAAAACTCTTGGACTTGCGTTAAGATGAATTGTTGATGTAAATTTAATTGTACCGTATGTTAGGAATTTAGATCTTTTAAACTCACATCCAAGAATATTTAATAGACAAAAATATCAGAAAATAACAACACAAGAGAATTTACGTAGAAACTCCCATATCAGAGAAAAACTACGGACACCGAGAAGAAAAACCACTATGTGAAAAATTCTTACAATCACACAATTTTTTCTCTCACCCAATCTCTCAATACACCAACACTCACAAAAAAAAAAACACAAGATAAATTCTCCAACTCTCACCTCAAAAGAGGAATTTAACTAGAGTCAAATTTGTACTACAAATCTTTGACTTTGTTTGGTGCATTAAACAAGGAGGTAACCACCTCCTTATATAAATAAGAGCTTTGTTTCAATTGTTATCCCTAACTAATATGGAACAACAAAGGAGCTAATACTCAACACCCTATGATTTGTCAATTCATAATTTGAGATTTTTTTTATATTAAGATGTGTTGGATCATTTGTGTCAATTAACTCGTTTCAATAAGGTTGGAACAGACTAAATCATTCAGAGTAATGAACCCATACTAAGGATAATGATGTGAACGGAGAATGTCACAATCCAAAATCATCATCAAAGTAAATAATAATTGAGTCAAGCATACCCACCAAGTATGCAACATATAAATGCAGTTAATTTTTGCCCTGTAAAGTGATGGAATATGAAATGCAGAAACTAGGGGGCCCCTCCTACTTTCTATACTTGTTTAAGGCATCATTAAGTTGAAGGGTGGGTTCATTACTTACTTGGCCCCAGGCTTAGCAACGTTCTTGAAAATCCTTTGAGCACAGTGCCTAGCCTCCCACTCGCTGCTGATCTCCGATTCTGCGTTCCCAAAATTATCCACCGTCCTCGATATCGTAGACAACCCTGACGATCTTACGTAGTACACCAACTTCTTCACACTCCATGCAGTCGCCCTACCTTTTAAGCCCAGCTTCCTTAACTTCTCCATGTCTATCCGCCTCGACCCGAATTGCTTGGACTTCGACGGCCCCATTGCCGCCGCCTGTCTCTCCCTCAACTTAGCCGGCAAGGACTTCGACATTCTCAAAGTTCGCCGCCGGGGAGCTTCTCTCTCGTCCTCGTCCAGTGGAGGGCCAGAGAGAGTATCAAGAACATAGTGGTGGAAAACACTTTCTTTCATTCGATCAAAGAAAGTCGCCACGTGAAATGATGAAGCCAGAACCTTAACCAGTAATATCTTTAGTAACCATATGGTGGCTGCGATGAGCACTGCAACTAGAGCCCTAAACACTTTTTTTAAGACCATGTGGCGTTTGTGGACCTCGTGGAACATGATCATCCAAGCAATTAAAACCAACCCCAGCCATGCACAGTTCTGAAAGCTCTTGCGTAGACCGTAAACAAAGTAGAGGACTTTTTCTCTGAGCATGAAATTGCGTTCTATGACAAAAACAAGAAACCCCACTACCCAACTGGACACTAGACGCCCGGAGAAGACGACCATAACCATTAGGCACCATTTCCATAGCTCTATTCCCCACAGGATCTGATGTTTGATGGATTTTAGAGTCAAAGAGCATATTAAGCATGTGAGGATGATGAGAAACATTGTGAACTCAAGCCAGGCTCTTTTGTTGATCTTTCTTTTTCTCCTTCGGTACTTGGAACTTGTCTCGCCTTCATCTTCTCCATCTTCATTTTCATACCATTCATCGTCATCATCTTCATCTGTAGACTCGGTGGCATCATAAGGGTTAAGGGGTTCGAGTTCTTCAGATTCAGGAATGGATTTACGTGGAGTATAAGTGGTTTCAGTGAAACGTGATTTGGGTTTAGACACGGAGAGACGTTTAATGGTTTTGGTTCTTGTTACGGCTTGAGGGACGGGATCGCTGCTCTTCAAATCCGCTTTTTGGGTTGATGACTGTGTGAGCTTGGCGTTTGCTTGATCCATGACAAGCACCACTTGATCTGTATTGGGTTTCTGGCTCTCTTCGCATTGGAAATCCATGGAAGCCACTCTCACAAGTAACTAAATCAAAGCAACTGAGAGACAGAGCTTTGAAGAGTTAGGAGATATTTTCAAATACAGTGCTTAGCTTTTGATCTTCCATTGATTGCTTCTCCACTCCAGAGTCCAGTGTACTCAATGTACAGAAGGCGGACATTGTTTGGCACACAATTTCAAAAGCAAAAGCACTCTGTGAAAGCATTGCTCTAAGTGCCATGCCCTGTCTACAAATAATGGAAGATGGAAGCTTTATAAAAAGAAAATAATTGCCTTTAGACGATTGAGTTGAATTTGTTAGGCAGAGAGTTATTATTAATATATATGTATATTTTTTTATAAAGAAAAAAAGAGTACATCAGTTACAAAATAAGATTGAAGAAACAAATCCCCGATAAATCCTCTGAAAAAATATTAAGGTACTCGTTAGGTGGAGAAATAAAATAAGTGACACCAATGTCAAATTGACCGGCCTGAGCGGCAAGTATTTTATGTACAATATGTTGAAACGGGAAAACAAGTGCTTTAACGAGGGATTGTATATGTTTGTTGACTAATGCTTGGTCTTCTTATTCTGTTAATATATAGTGTGAATTGTCCGAACGATACAAAGAATATATATTTTGAATTAAAATTCAGAAGTGTATAGAATTTGTATTCATCCAATTTCTTTTATGATATTATATTTTAAAATTTTCTAATATTATAAACAAAATCAACTAAAAGGCCATCAATTTCGTTATATATTTAATAAAAATAAAACTTATCATCCATTCTAATGAATTATTGATAACTATATCATTGCTAAGTATTGACATTGATACTATTGCTAAGCTGTATCATCGTTTATGGCGATACAGGTCTCAATCTATTAACAATATTTCCATTCCAATGAATTAAAAGGAAAAGGCGTTTGCGTATTATGCCCACTAATACCATAGATTATGATTAACCACAAGGAATTGACATCTAGCTGGAGTTCATGATTATGCTCTGCACAAACTTCAACATATAACAAAAGCAAGAGGAAGTATTAATTATATCCTAATTCCAATCTAGAACCGACAGCTAAACAAGGGAACGGGTCGAAGCAGACTTACGTTCTCATGTGACTTGCCCCACCCCACAAAAAGGAAGGATCATCCAAGTACTTTTTGTTAAAACAATGAAGAAAAATATACGCTGAGTCTTCAAAACCAAAGATAAATGTATTCAGCTTATTGTTCAAATTTAGAAACATCCATAATCCATAATCCATATATCCAAATATTTAAATATATATATATATAGCAAGATCAAACAAGCCATAGTGTCATGGTGGGCTGCTCTTAAGAAGGAATGCATGAATGCAGATACACACTAGTCCTTTTCTATTCTTGACATCTCATCACAGTTTTTCCATCAACGAAACGAAGAATCTATACAATTTCTAGCGGTCGTACAAGTTGAGAAGATAGAGGAACGTGATACAACACTTTATGTTCTAATAAGAAAAGGATCCCTTGATACCTTCCAAAGACTCCCCCAAAGATAACCTGAAAGGAAACAAACTACATTAGGTGTTGAACAAATTATCGGATGGGTTTAGATCAGTGGGTGATCACATTGTTGAGGAAAAGCAGTGTGAAAGAACAAAATGAAAACCAAAATGAGTTGGGTTACCTTTGTAGAAAAGCAAAAGGAGACAATAGCATGAGTTATGATTAACTATGTTTCGGCCAAAGCATTTACAACAATGGAAGAATACATCCCCTCAATAACCACGAGGTCCATCACAGTATAGAACAAATTCCAAGAACAATTAACGAATAAGTTACTTATGCAAATGCATAAATAAACTCATTCTAACCCAGAAATGTTACGAATACGTTCTTTATGCAAATACATAAATAAACTCATTCCACCCCAGAAATGTTCACTTCTCAGAATAGAAGTTGGATTAGAGAAGATTAGCAACTTGTAGCATTAAAAGTTGAGTCCACATAAAAATTACAATGTTCAGGAGATTGTACTCCTGAACAATGTCATAGCCCCGTATTAAATGTGGACAACAAAAAGGTATCAAGTTTTTAAGTAGGATGTAGCCCTAATCTTGGCAGTACCTTCCATAGGGAAATAACACAGCAACAGTTTTATGATGTGGTTGGATTGTCAAAGTTGGCATAAGAAGCACCATATCTAAACAACAACATGCTGTATCTCAAGTACAAGTAGTCCCTTTGGGAAGGCCTATCTCCATTTCTTAATAGGTGTACAATAAAGCATTCTCAAGTTTCTAAGTGAGGACATGATTCCAGTCAGGTGAGGCACTTTTGTAAGATGAAATTGTATGTCAACAGATTAAAGCTGACCATGCCTCATACAAGAGTATGTGCTCCAAGCAAATCCATTCCTTATATTAAACGAAAATATCAAGTCAATCTTCCATCCCCACATCAGAGGATAGCTTAACATTATGGTGGACACTATATCAAGATGAATGTTGACAGAGTATCACACTCTAAAGAGTCCATTAGGATCTAGTTAATAAAGTTAATTTCGATTGTCTAACAAGTTCAAATGTTCAATGCTTAGATGGGTATGGCAAAATTGTTACTTGGACATGATTGTTAAATTTCACCTTAAGTTGGCAATGAATGGTCACAAGACCTCACCTGAATGAAGTAATTTTGCAAATAACCATGGCCATGGAAACTCTATCTATTTGGATATTTCCGATTGACTTCCACCATATACTGACCCAAAACTAATCTAATTTTACATGGAAGGCAACTTATGTTCTCAAATGCCTACCGGATATTATCATCGATTCTCAAAGAAAAGTTTTTGAAACTTACTTGTGCATACAATACTTGTACTCCTGGCTTCGAGTAAGGTCCTTCTCTCCTTCTTCAAGCTACAAAAGAAACCAGAGGAAAGATGGATGGGCAACAGCAAAGACATTAGAGATAAAGGGAAAAGAGCATTACAACGAAGTAAGCAGAAGAAGGACGATTTTGAGACTTACAGGGTCACTCTCGTAGATAAGCTCATAACAAGTTGGAGAAACACACCTCAGAACGCAATTCTCAATGGCAATCGCTGAGGATCTGCACTGCTGACCCCAGAGTCCACTGATCCCCGTCACAAAAATCACAATCCAGAACCCAGATGAGTGAAGAACAAATTTACAAAAGAAGAAGGAACAAAATAAAAAAATTAAGAAAAAAGATTAAATTTTCGTTCTAGGAATTTGCAAATTGCCTCAAAAAACAAAGAGCGTCCGAAATTAAAATAAAAGAGAAAGGGGAAAAACGAAAAGATGAGAGAAGAATCTCACTTCTCGACATCAACATAGCACTCACTCTTCTTTTTCTTCACTTCCATCTCCTGCATTTCCGGGACACAACATCACAATAACGCAAATTTGAGATGTAAAACGGCAACACATGGAGATGGAGGAATAGAAAATACACTTATAGGGCGACGAGACTTGGAGAGGACAGCGGTTGAAAACAAGAAAGAAAGTATAAAAACCACGAGAAAGGCATTTTGGAGATATTTACGAACAGAAAAACCCATGCTGCCTTCTTCGTCTTCTGGTCCGAAATTTCAATCAAACAGACAAAGAAGGCGATGGAGAATCCGACCCGTTTGCCCTTTTGGGCTTCTGGGTTTGGGCGAGTTTAGTCAGGAACGATTGGACTGGGCTTGAACCTGAAATTCAATAGATTCCCAGTTAACTTGGGTCAACTGCAGAGGGCATATGTCATACGTAATTTGAGAATCTTGGCAACATTTCTGAAACTAAATTAAATCAGTTGACATAAGTTACGTACAAGTTGTCGTCTTACTTACAAATCGAATGAACCCAAGTCTTTAAGTAATCGAGTCAGATTTAAAGCAACAAAGGTATCAATTATTTTAATTTGATTGTCTTTACTATAATTTTCCTAAGCTTCTTTGACCAATACGTAACAGAAGCTTTGTATATAATTTCTGTAGATAGTCAACAATGTATAGTTTTGTGGAGAGTCACCTTCCCAACTATGGACGGCTTTTTTATTGACCTACAAGGTTGTTATGGATAAAGAAGGAAAAAGGCAGATAACACGCATAGTATATGCCTCTGAATATTCGTTCGACGCATAACGGCTGTTCCCGTATCCGAGGAATCATGTTTATGGCCGTATTCCAACAAACTCAACTTCCTCTTTTTCTTTTGTATTCGGAGACAACTTTGGGAAATTTGATGTTTGAATGCTCTTCAGTCTTTCACTAAACATGCAGATAGCCCCATTTGCTTCTAATGCTCCTGAGTTGCTGTATTACATGCATTAAGAGACTCAAGGGAAGACCAATTTTGTGGGTTGTAAAGCTTTCTCTATGATTTGAGTTATAACAAAGGTTAAATAAAAATTAACTACTGCTTTATGTTTATATTTATAAAATTAAGGTATCATTTATATCCTCACCATTTTGAATAAGTATATTTATAAATTAAGACACAATACATAATATTAAATTAAATTTGATTTACTCACAATTATTTTTTATTTCACAAATATTGTGTAACATTAAATATAAAAAACAACAGCAACAACATTTCAGTAGAAGTCTCGTTGATACACGAAGTTTGAAAAGGTCAAAAACTATGTAACCTTATTCCTAACTAGTAGAAGGACTATTTTCAATGGATAAACATGAAAAATATATAATATAAAATTAATAAAGATACATATTAAAATAATAGAGTAATAATAAGTAAAAAATAATAACAATAATAATATGCATAAAGATAATAATAAATAAATAAATAAAAATATAAAAATAAAGTAATGCAATAAATACAAAACAAGGTAAAGATAAAAAAAATAAAAAGTAAAATAAGTAAATAAATATACAAACAAGGAAAAGGACAAGTAAATAAATAAAAAATGTCATTACAAAAAAAATGTTTAGGCTAAGTAAGGAAATGCTTAGACTAAACAACTAAGAGGAGTGTATTACATATTACATGTTTAGACTAAAATTAAGATTTAAGACTTGGAAGAAAAATGTTTAAAAGATCTATGGAAAAAAAAAAGAAGAATCTGTCTATGCAAGATCTTTTACTCATATCCTAATACATCAAAGGTTTTTTTAATTAAAAGTCATGTCCTCGGTAAGTTTTAACGGAGTCATATAATTATTGATCACCTCCCCTATTTTACAGTATCTAAATATAATCTTCTCGTATCTTCTCACTAGAGCATCATGATGTCTCCTCTTAGCATGTTCAAACAACCTAAACCTTGTTTCTTTTAGATTTTTATTAATATTAGTCACCTTTAATTTGCCTCTTACTTTTGTATTCCTGACATTATCTCTTCTAGTAAGATTGACATCCAATAGAGCATCCTTATCTCTGCCACTATTAACTTATGATTATGCAAGTGTTTAGTGAGCCAACACTTTGCTTTGTAGAACATAGTTGACTTAATCACTAAACGATAAAATTTACTTTTGAGAATGAGTGGTATCTTTTTGTCACATAAAAATTTTAATGCACTTCCCTGTTAAAGCCACCTTAATATGATACGGTGAATAATGTCCTCATCGATCTTTCCATTACTTTGGATAATATTTATTGTATACTTAAATCACTCTTTCTATAGTATAACTTTTGAATCAATCTTCACCTCTACATTAGGAGTCGCCTTGTGGCCCGAAAAATTACATTATAAGCATCAGTTTTAGTCCTATCCAATTTAAAATCCTTTGAGTTTAACGTATTCGTCCAAAGTTTTAGCTTAACATTGATATCCTCTTTAGTTCTATCCACTAAAACAATATCATCAACAACATACACCAAGACACATCCCTTTGGATATACATTAAATACAAAATAAATATATTAAAAGAATATTCATAATACAATATATTATGTTTATTGACTTTATATTTTTAAAATAAAATTTAAAAATTACGACTCAAAATAAATTATGTTAAGTAAATAGCTAAATATATCATAAAATCAAGATTGAAATTAACATTATTTAAATTAAATTATGTTATAAAATTATTTTCATAAGTAGTTTATCATATTTACTAAATATATGTATTCATGATAATGTTATTACATAATTTTATCATATATTTGTTAGAGTAGTGCTATAAAGACAATCACCTTTAGCACTTTTGTATAAACTTTATTTTGATTAATAAAGTGAAAGGTAATTTTTCATTAATTTGGTGTTTGTTTATTTATGAATTGATGTTGACCTTAAGTAGAATTAATGAAATCTATGATACAAAACATAACATGAAGGAAATCATGATAATAAGATTCCTATCAAATGCAAGTATGTTAGTATCTAATAGGATTAATAAGATAGGGCATTATTAATTCAAATAGACTAGCACATGTTACACTTGATCAAGTAGTGGATCTCACAAACTGTAAGTTTGAGATGTTTATAGTTAACATGTAGATTCTTACTAAGAGTAGTAAGTACATCAGTTGACCCACTATAAGAATATCATATGGATGATCTATCAAATGTCAATGATTAATCTCATCATAACAATGATGTAAATATCCTTAGACTTGAGGTACTCAAGGATATCTTGGATACTGATCCTGTGCTATAACGTCATTCCTTATTACCTTAAGACGAAGTCGCTCATAGAGTGGTGATTAGGTACAACTATTGGTATTCAAAGATAATTGGGTAGCCAATAAAGGATTCACTACTCCCGATAGAAGGAGATGATATCTATGACCTTTTGTCGAGGTCATTACTCAGGAGTCTCTAGTTAGAGCAGTTATGTGTCATGAAGAGAGTCTTTAATGATACATAGAGTAATGAGATCTTATAATAAGAACTTACATCACTTAAACTAAATGTAATGTAGTCAGTCTACTAGAGTTGACACATAGCTCATACTCCAAACCAAGTGGAGTATAGAATGGTGAAGGGACAAATTGCACGGTAATTATCTATGGAAAGGTTCATAAGTCAAATAATTAACTATCGAAGAGTTTGTGTGTTAATCTACTTATATTATAGTAAATTGGCATCATGAAACCCTTCATGATTTGCTTGAATTAAGAGTTAATTCAAGTGACATGAAACCATCCATGATTTGCTCGGATTAAGAGTTAATTCAAGTACCTAGGCTCGATAAATGATGCATAAGTGAGTTCTTCACTTATGTAAACATGGACTAACTAGTTAAAAACACCCTTAAGTAAGAGGATAAGGGCTCTAGAAGTTAAAAACCTTTATCTTCTTCCTTACTATTGGGAAAACATCGTCAGTGGATTTGAGCATTATGTACCTTTTTTTCTTCATATATCTGATTCATTAAGGCAAGTCGGATATCTTCTAACATATTGATTAAGCTTTTTGTATGAGCTTCACAAATGACTCCATTAAATGTCTGTAATAAGTTATTATGAAATATTTCATACTTTTGTCTTGTGCTCACAAATTCCTTCACAAAAGTCTTTGGTTTTGTAATTATGAAATCATTATAGACCTTTTTCGAAATACTCTTCAGGTGATTTATCGCCTCATTAAATTCCACTTCTGTTGTCCACCTCACCATTTACCAAAAAAAACTCTTACATGTATGGTCTTTATGAATAGTGGCCCAACTTGCATGGACATGTCAGACACATTTCCTATGCTCAACTTTTAGGACAAGATTCTTTAATGCATCCATTAAACCCTATAACAAAAAAATAAATGTAAGTTGAAGAACTCAAAACATCTTAAGAAGTGAACATCACACATATAGATATTTAAAGTTTACCTTATATTGATCACTTACAAAAGTCCATACATTCCCAGTTATGTTTAGATCTTCAATAAGAATATTCAAAAACCAATTTCAAGATTGATAATTTTCTCCCTCAACCACATCCCAAGATATATGTAACATCTTATTGTTTCCATCACGGCCAACTGTATATAATAAAGCATCTCTAAGGATTGTCTTAAACAAACATCTATCTAACCCAATTATTTTTGTACCTTTTCTGTTAAGAAAAACCATAATTTAATGCACTAAATCTCACATAAAACCTCTTCAACATTATTTGCATGGACTTCTCATCAAGTTCATTTTGATTAATGAATTGGCCATCTTCATCAACTCATCATAACTCTTATTCATAAGACCATAACTTGGCATAATGACCTTCCATATATCCTTGTAGCATGACAATAGTTTCCTATTTAGCCCTATAACATTAGGATTTAGTTACCTGTTAAAGTCATATTTTTTTAAAGATCATCCATCGTCTTAAAAGTTGGCCAATTCATGTTCCTTCTAAACTTATGTAAGAATTTATTTACAATCCATTTCATTCCAACTTGCCTATTTTTTGGCACTTTACTGTAATTATACTTTTTTTAACTATATTAATAACTAATGTTTTTTCATTTATAATCCAGTTATCATATACCCGAAATAGACATTGTAGCTTATAAACAACTTTTATTTTCACATTGAACTCGCCATTGAGATATCATATCCAATAGTAATTGCATATTTTCTTATTACTTCCCTTAACTGCATCCCATCTTTAAACTTCATAATAATTTCAAACTTGAAATCCTTCACATCCACATATGGATTAAAGACAATGTATTTCTTCTTTGAAATAGATGCCTCACACCATTTATCATCACTATAACTTGGTGATTGAAACTCAACATCACTATCCTTATTTTCTCTACACTAATCATATGAACTTCCTTATTGTCTTTGTTTATTTTTGGAATAATCACCATTTTCAATGTAATGATTTCCACTACTTCCAACCCTATACACAACATTATCGCATTCAAATCCATTATATACAACCTTGGCACATCTTTTCTCATTTTTTCTTGCATTGACAAATTCTTCATTATTATTAGTTGCAAATAACTCATCTTCAATCGAATCATCTCCATATTCTCTCTTCTGCATAATAATGAAATCTTCATCATCTTCTTTCACTTGAACTTGGAACAACCCTTCATCATTCATACTTATATTTTGTTGTGTATTAGTTTTAGAGTCATTACTAATATCATAATCATATACTTCACCATCTATTGCAGGATGCTCATAACTATGCTTGTAGTAGACTTTAACATTATGGTAATTCGATTCTTCCATACGATTGAGCATTACCAACATATCCTTATCATTGTGAAAACTTAACTCTTTTAAGCTTCTCATTGACTCATAAGGAAATTTGTAAAACATAGATATTACTCTGTCTTTTATATTTTGATACTCCTTTAGGACTAGCATTCTAAGTTCATCATCACATATATCCTTCTTCCTTTTAATCTTTCCTGTAGATATTTATTGTTATTATGACTTTCCAACATCCCACTCTAACAAAATTTAAAATTTACCAACATCTACAAAATAACTTATATGTGGAACAAACAACATAAATTAGATATTACACATCTATGACCAATAATAAAATGTCACTTTATATCATTAAAAGATGCAAATAAATCATAAGACCATCAGGAGTGAATAAGCCATCTCAAGAGTTCTTAAGATAAAAAGCTATAGCCTTTGTGTTTAAAAGGAAACAAAAAGTTATATAAAGCTTTGGGATGGTATAAGGAAACAAATAGCAACTCACAAGTATAATCAAAACAAGATCAACTATTTTTAGGATCAAGAAATCAATTGAAATGAACTAATAATGTATCCTCATGAATTTATGCTCATTTATAAGTCCTAATCTATTTTAATGCCTAAATGGATTGCTTGATAATTATCAATGCACATGGGTAACCAACATTGCATGAGCTACTTGCAAGTTGTTGCCTTCTTTATCTTATTTATATATTCGTCAAAATTCAAAGAATAAGAGTAAAGATTTCTCAAACTTCAAAGAATAAGAACCAATATTTGTTTGATCATACTCGATAAGATTCTTTATATAGTTGAGAGTATGATACTTGAATTGCACACCTGAATAAGGTTTGAAGTTTTAGCTATTATTTCTAAAAATCATGACATTATTTGCTAATTTTTGCATATTTCCATCATGATAAAATTGGAAGATTAAGACTCAATATTAAGTCAGGTTTCAGCATTTGGACGACTATGATCCAATAGTATCCTCATCTAATTCTCTTGTCATTGGAGAGAGAAAAGAAAAAGATGTTTATAGAAAGGGGGCTTAGGAAAAATGGGATGAGTAAAAGTTTGTTCAAAGGAAAAAATGGGAGTTCAAAGTCAAGGGTTGAGGAAATGTTAATAAATTATGAAATTATAAAAGCTATAGCTAATGACATATTAGATGCCTATAGTAGTTCATGTTCAAGATTTCTAAAACTTACTTGACAGCCCACAAATTGCAAGGAAGATGATAACAAAAAATAAATCAGATTTAGGGCATTCCAAGGAAGTTGACAAACAAGAAGGTTTAAGTTCAACATAAGAGACTTAACCAATGTGTGCAATTACACCACAATCACATTTCATACCTCGAACGAGAGAAAGATGTTGGACAAAGAATGAGTGTGGCACATGTCGTGCAGACGGTGGCAAGAAGACAACTTTGATTGACATTACTGGACAATGTGCAGACTATGTGAATACAGGAGTATGACAGTCATTTCGGAAAAATATGACATACGGGAGGAACTAAGTTTGTTTAGTATTTTTTTTCTAAATTTCTTTAGTTGAATATTGTTTAATTAAAATTTAGCAATAATTGAAGTTGAATACCCTGTCACTTAACACTACAACAAAAACAACATTTCACAATGAAAAAATTCATCACTTAATGTCTCCAAATCATCACTAATAGTCATTAGTGATGATTTATATTCGTCACCAAAAATATCGCCAAATCCCCGTAGCTGAAAACTATAGACGATGTTTTTCATTAATCATCACTAATAGTTTTTGCCTACCCTTTATTTTAGTAGCAAAAAACTATTAGCAATCTTTTAAGAAAATGTCGCCAATACATTTTAGCTATGTTTTAGTTTCGTAGCTAAAAATTATTAGTTACTTTTCCAATAATGTAGCTAATTGTTTTTAGCTACGTTTTTGAAAATGTAGCCAAATGTTTTTAGCTATGTTTTATAAAATATAGTCAAATTTTTATTATACATTTTAACAAAATGTTATATCGTATTAATTATAATTATTTGTGTCATTTTTAATCTATATTATTGTATATAATATTTAGATGTTTTGTGTTAATTTGTTATAAAAAATATGATACAAAAATAATTGATAATTTGAAGTATTATATATCAAAAATAAATATCATTAAATTATACCAAAAAAAGAATATTCTTCATAAACAAGATTTTAATTATAACTTTAACAATCCTTATAAATAAAATAATAAATACAAAGACTAGTTTACAAATTATAAATAATAAGATTACAAAAAAATTATAACATAACTAGAATGACTGTAGGTTTATCCATGTCGATGAGAGCAACTTCATACGTTAGCCATCATATACGAAACATTAGCCATAAGAATCATGAAAGCAATTTCAAAATCGGTATAGTGCCTAAAATTATGCATAATTATGCTAATTTGTTTTTAATTAGGAAAGAAAAGAGGGCAATGAAATGGGAAAGTAATCCAGCAAAATATTTATTAAAAACCATTAAGTACTTTCCAAAGTACAACTTCTTTATCATGTAAGCACTTAACAATTCAACTTGAGAGTAAAGTAAAAAGCAAGTGTTGTAACACATTGGGTGCATCCATAGCTTAAGTGAGGTTAAGAATACTTTAAACAATAAGAATAAAGCTCGATGAAGAAAGTCAAACATGACATTTTAAAAGCACTTCATCTTTAGAGCTCCAGGACTATAATCGCTAATATGAATTTTAAGTTGCAAGTGAATCTAAATTTTTTAGGCTATTGGCATTTTAATATAGCATCTACAACAAGTTAAATACCATTGTTCTTGTTCCTAAATTTTCACCACGAAAGTTGGATATTCTAAAATCCAATGCTATTAAACTGTTATTATGATATTTTTCCTCAAAATAAGCATAACTAACAAGAAAATCCTAAAGCAATAAAGAAAATCACTTTCATTATTCATAGGTGTTCATGTACTTGACTATCTCCTAAAATATATTACCCATTTTATATCAAATTTACTAGTACTACAATCTGCGGCCAATTTGTTACAAGCATGCCATAACATACAAGATTACTCCAATAGTGTAAGTTGTATGTAATAATTACTCTAGCAGTCGAATATAAGATTATATGAGTTAAATTATACAAATTACAAACTCAACGATACTTGGAATCATCAAGCTTAACATACTCATTGGATATATGAATCCTTGATAATACAATATAATGCTTCACTAATCATGGTGGAATTAGAAAGAAATTTGCCTAAAGATGTTTATGTGGAATATTTTTGTAAGCTACTGAAGTTCATACTTAACATAGGCAATATATTTGCACTCAAATTCAAGCCATACAAAGGTAAATGAGATGACAAATTTACAGGAAGCAAGAATCAATGAAGTGAACAATAGTTACCTTTTGATCTAAAGTGAGCCACTTGTTAGTAGAATCATCTGTGACTGTAACTCCAATAACCACGAATTTCGTGGTTTGTCCAATCCTTCCTTCTGCCTTTAATACCTCTGGACATGAAACATAAGAAAGTGTTAAACCATAATTATCTAATTTTTGGGATATAAAAGGAAGGCCAATTATATGATATCATTATATCTAATTTGTTCATAACTAATGCTTGATGAACCCAAACGTTGTTCCAAAACTATCAATATATGTATTCAACAAGCTTGCATATGAACATTCACAAAAAATTTGATATGTGTTTTTGTTATTGGAGCATAAGGTTTACCCTTAATTACATATTAGATTACAACATCTAAATTAAAAATTCACGTTTAACAACTTTAAATTTTTGACACATAAGTGAGAGTGCCTAAGAACTTTAGCGAACTCTTTAACAATAGTCGGTATAAAAAATGGATTTTGAAGCAATATTCACCATCTTTCTTTCTATCCAAACAACTAACTGGTTGTCACTGCCTGGGTAAGGAATTGAAAAAGAACTCACCAATTAACAGAGAGAAGAAATGAAAAGACTGAGTGAAAATGAATCATTTTTGTTAAATTACCTAAACAATATGATAAATGGGTAATTAAAAATACAACGAAGATGATGTATTGGCGAGAGGTTGGAACACGAGGATGAGGTTGGAACATGACGATTGGAAGGCGATGACTAGAACATGATGAGGAGATAGGAAACATAAGGAGGAGCTAGAAATGCAAGAAGGACGTTGGAGGAAGCTCGAAACATGAGAGAGGATGGGGGAAGATGCTGGAAATGCGAGAGAGCAAGATGGTGGATGAGCCTTGTTGGACCCCAAACTTTTCTTGGAATGTAGAAATATGAAATGAGAAAATTTGGTGATTATTCATGTGTAAAGAAAAGAAGAATTCTTGAATTTGAAATGATATACAAGATTAAGGTAGTGAATGTAGTAAGTTGACGATGAGTGGGATATTTTTCTGAACATACTTTAGTATTTTGGAGATATCTCGATCTGTGGAGATTCAATTGAGTTGATTCTTGCTCCAAACTAAACTAAAGACATGGGGTTACAAGTCATATGAAGGCATCGAATTTCAATTTAGCCCTTAAGATCTTCAATTTATGAATTAAAGTTCGGATTAGTGTTTAGTCTTGGATTAGTAAGAGTTGAAAGTATTTTGACCATAACTTTTGCTCTAGTAATCCAAATGAAGTGATTCTTAGTTTGGATTAAACTAGAGAAATAGATCTACAATTGTTGTGAAGAAATTGAGTTTCAATTGTGTCTTTAAGAATATCAATTTTTGGATGGAAGTAAATCGCTAGAAAATGTGTTGGTAGAATGATATGTCTGATATGTATAGCGCATAACTTTTGATGTAGTGCTCTAAATTGGATGATTTTGGTGGAATTATGAAATTAAGACAATGATGAACATTTCTCTAGAAGGACGTTTTAGCAAATTCATTCATTTTGATAGTGATAATAATGTCCTAAAGTAAGCATTCATGAGAATAAAGTTAGGGGCATATTGGGAAGTCTACTTAAGGACATAAGTTAAAGGCTTTGAATGGAGGGGCAAAATGGTCATTAGCCATTCATTAATGACATGGCACTATAAAAAGGGAAGGGCGCTGTCATTTGGAGGAGGCAAGCCACGAAATTTATGACAGAAGAGGAAGAAAAGAAAGAAAGAAGAGAGAGGGGAGAGCAAGTTTCGGTGGAGAAAGAAGGGAGGGCCTAGGGTTTTGGATTTTTGGGGGTTCAAGCTTGGTTTTTCGTTGATTCATGAAGGAAAAAGATGGAAGGAGAAGAGAGCTTCCTTCCAAGCCAAGCAAATTCGAAATTGGAGAAGAAATGAGGTAAGAGATGAGTTTGGATCTTTGAGTTTTTGACGAGTTTTTGGTTTGGATAGTTTAAGATTGATATGGGTATGTGATTTATGAAGTCAATTTTGATGTTTATGCCTTAGGTTATGTTTAATTTTGGATGGAAATTAATTGGGGTTTATGCTTAATTTTGGGATTTGGGGATTTTGAAAATTTATGATTTAGATAGCTTGATTATATATGAAATTAGTGTTTTCTAAGTTTAATTTGAGGATTATGTCATTTATGAAGTTGAATTTGGGTGAAATTGGTTTAGGCAATTTTCAATTGGAAGAAGAAAAGAGGAAATGGACAAATTGATGATTGGAGAAATTGAAGCTCTAATCAAGCTCTAAGCATGGATATGAGGTGGGTTTCATGTTTATAGTTGAATAATAAGCCATCAAAGATTTTCCCAAATTGAGAGAATAAAATGATTTCAAGTATTTTATGATTGTGTATATATTGTTTTCAAATGATTTAAAGAATTGGCTTATATGTGTTCATATACTCCATGAATTGGATTTGAATGGTTAT
>JANZLD010000002.1:20487674-20500637 GCA_026413575.1 Erythroxylum carthagenense | reverse complement strand
TATATATAATCGATGATGGTTAAGGAGACCTCATTGGAATGCGTTCACGTCTCATGGTTTCGTTTAAGAGTTGAATTCCGGAAACGGCTCCCAACAAGCCTAGAAACGCGAGAGAGGAGGACTATAAAGGAGGAGGCTGGAAAGGCGAAAAAGGAGGACAGTGGAGGAGGCTTCAAAAGTGTGAAAGAGGAGGATGCTAGGAGACAAATATTAGGTTTCCTAAATGATAAAATCATCATTTTCGTTCATAAGCACTGGAATTCGCTATGCTTTCAATAAATTGTCGCTAACCTTTATTGTCCCTAATTGATCATTTTAATTTACCTTTGGTGACGATTCTAGAAATCGTTGCCAAAGACTAAATATTTGGTGAAGTTTCTTCAGATTTGTCGCCAAATTTGTTTCTTTGCTTGACTTTTAGTGACGATTTTTACAATCGTAGCCAAAAGATTAACTTTTAGGGACTATTTTTCTAAAATTGTAGCTAAATGTAGATATTTGGTGACAATTTTTAAAATCATCACGAAAAGTAAACCTTTTAGCGACTATTTTCCAAAACATTGCTAAAAGTTATCCTTTTGGCAACGATTTTAAAAATCATCACCAAATATCGATATGCAAGAAAAATGTAACCTTTTCCCTACTCTGTTATAGTGTGGCTTCTTATTTGTATTTTAAGACAACTAATGTGACAATAGAGAGATTAACATTGAACTATTTTACGAAAAATTGAAAGTTAAGGAATTTTATTGCCTTTTTAAAACTTCAGACTATAGTTGTAAAATTATACAAAGTTTTACTATAGTTGTAAAATTATACAAAGTTTGAGAATTTTTTTATTATTGACCCTTTTTTTTGGAGATGTAGTAAGAAAAAGATAACAAGAGGTGTGAGCTAAGATCATTGCAATTCATCAAGCATGCATTTCGATATATATGAAAAATTAAGAGTTGTTAATTTAATATTTGTTAGTTTTGTTTGAATTTAATTTATATTTAAATATGAACATGTAAGTAAGTAATTTGCTTAAAATTTGACTATAGAATTCATAAATTAATTTATTATAAAATAATTTGTATTTATAAATATAAAAATAATATACATTTAAACTATATTCAATTTTTTGTGTAACATTTAAATGATATAAATATATTGAAAATGTTATTTATCATTATAAAATTGAAAATTGTGTTTAAAGAATATTATGCTTAATAATTTTATATTTTTGAAATATTTAAGAATGAAATATTTTATTAACATAAAAACAAGCAGCACATATACTAAATAAAAATTATATAATTATACTAGTAAAAATAATAATTTTATATTATATAATTACTTATATTATATAATATTTAAATAACATTAAAAAACACCAAACTTTAATTATAACAAATTATAATATTTATGAGTTTAGCTTGACAAATGGAGGTACTTGATTCAAGAGATATATAATTCATTATGCAATATATCATAACAATAAGATTTGAAAATCTTATTGTTATGATATTTTTTGCAGAACAGTATCGCTAACCACAACATCCTAGCTAGGTCACGAGGATTGAATCTGACCAGCTTTCAAATGTTCACCATGGAACTACTCTTCTTTGCGAATACTCAACATCTTAGCTAGGTCACGAGGATTGAACCTGATCAGCTTTCAAATGTTCACCATGGAACTACGCTTCTTTGCGAATAATTGTTCTCAGTGGTTACTCCACATGAGTAAGTTTCTTCAGATCTAAATTTAGTTGGTCGCGTTGTATAGAAAAAAAGGGGGACCAAGCTTAAGCTGCACATCACCTAAACCTATGATTGCGTATCCAATCTAAGCACGCCATCTTCTGTTTGATTGGCAAACATAAGAACCACATTTTCAACACTTTAATTGTGCCACACTAGAATACATTTCTTGGGCTCTCATATTTCCACATTCCGCTGACGTATGTACGCTTCAAAGTCGTATTCTATAGTAAGAATGAAAGAGTCTGAAAAGAGGAAACACGAGTTGATTGTAAATTCGTATTCTACATTAAGAATGAAAGTGTCTTATGGCACAACATGCTCTTGGGAAATTGTTTGTTGTCTCACTACGTACAATGAACTAACGAAGTACCTTCATACTAAGTTAGCTTGTCTGCAACCTAACATTTGATCCTAAAATAAAAATCTTGAAAGCATCAAAAGAAGGAAATAAATGACATCAATTATCGGTTTTGATCACCGACAGAGAAAACGTCATTTAACTTATTAAATCTTCCACTATCAAAAACTACTCCCGAATATCTTGTTCTTTCTCTCCCTCAAGTTTCCTACTTTCTTCTCGGATCAAAACACCTTCTACATTCAATATTCTTTTTCTTCTCCGATCGAAACTACCCCATATATCATATATAATTACAAATGCCAGCGCAAAAGATGAACTCGTTAGCCGCCAAGACAACACATTTAGGTGAGTTTTAAATAAACGTAATTGTGTAACATTGTAACCAATCCCAGGAAGCTCCTCCTCAGAGACAGCGCGAGAGATGGTGGCAGAGAGCTCCCGTAGTAGAAGCACTACTACAAACCAGTTACCATACCCCATCAAGACGGTGGTGGTTCTGGTCCAAGAAAACCGTTCTTTTGACCACATGTTGGGGTGGCTGAAGACTATAAACCCTGAAATCAATGGTGTTACGGGCTCTGAGTCAAACCCCATCTCTACCTCAGACCCCAACTCAGCCACCGTTTTGTTCCACGATAATGCTGCCTACGTTGACCCTGATCCAGGCCACTCCATCCAAGCCATTTACGAGCAGGTATTCGGGGTTCAGTGGAGTGAATCATCACTTTCCACTAAACTGACTCCTAAAATGAACGGCTTCGCGCAAAACGCAGAGCGCGAGCAGAAGGGCATGGCGCAGACGGTGATGAACGGGTTTAAACCGGATTCGGTGCCGGTATACAAGGAGTTGGCTAGTAACTTCGCCATTTGTGATCGGTGGTTCGCTTCTGTTCCGGCGTCGACGCAGCCAAATAGGTTGTATGTTCATTCAGCGACATCGCATGGGTTGACGAGCAACGACACTTCAAAGTTGGTCGCAGGATTACCTCAGAAGACTATATTTGAGTCAGTAGATGAGGCAGGTCTTTCCTTTGGGATCTATTACCAGCACCCTCCCTCCACTCTTTTCTACAGGTAACCTTAATTCATTTCCTTTCTCTTTTTACCTTCTGTCCCAAGATTCATATATATATGTATGCACAATTGCTGTTAATTACTATATACACAAAATAATATGTTCCGTATTTCTTCACCTAAAAATCAAGAGGTTGTATACTCTTATTTTTTATAGCTAGGATGAGATTCATTCAAAGCAATCAACTATAAACTATTTACTCGTCCTTTCTGTTGCCTTCTATGTTAAATATCAATGGTCGTCGAGGCGTGGAAGGTAGCTAATATTTGTTTTTTCTTGGTATATCCTCTTCCTTGGAAGCTAGCACAATCGGGTTTTCCATTGTTGTTGTTAGGTGCACGCATTGGAGTGGGTGAGAACTGTTAATTGATTTCTTATATGACCATAACTACTAGAAGATGTTGGCTAAATTGGTATTGGGACAAGAAGATAATCCAAGTCTAATAATTAGTAGGATAGAATCAATTGCTTTCTGAGTGCGTAAGTTTAAGATTTTAAGTTTTTTTTTAAGAAGTCAATTTTTATTTTCATTTGTTTCTCATATGTTATAGAAAGTAACTCTATTATAATTAAAAAATAAAAATTGTACAACAAATAAGAAATTTTATAAATAAAAATGAAAATCAATTCATAATATCATGAACTTAAAAATTTGTACTATTTTAAAGGAAAATGTAGTTTCCACCTAATAATATTTCATATTTAATTTAATCAAAGTAATTCTTTTTGTTGTCATACACAAAATTAATTTTAAAAATATTGTACATGGAGTAAATAACGTCTTTTTTGAAATTTAATTAACTATGTTGACATAATCCTAAAAAATGAAAAGATAAAAAAATATCACACACCTCCTTTAAAAATATACACTAGTTAAATTTTAAATTTCAAAGAGCAAATTATATTACATTACAAACCATTGTAATAATTGGAATTGATACAAACATAATTATAGTAAATTATGTTAAAAAATGAAATGAAAAATATTATCATCATAATTATAATTACCTTTAAGTACTAACTAATTAATACTCAACTTGGTTGAGAGATTGAGATGGGAAAGTTGTATAATACAAAATATGGATGTCGACATATGTTTCTGTTTCTTGAAAAATTGGATTTCGACAGGTAAAGATATTATAATGTAGCTATATACTTGAAGCTAATGGAACAATGTCTGGACTTGGCAGGAACCTTAGGAAGTTGAAGTACTGGAAAAACTTCCACCTGTTTGATCTGGTCTTCAAAAAACACTGTAAAGAAGGGAAACTACCGAACTACGTGGTTGTGGAACAAAGGTTTTTCGACCTTCTGTCAATACCCGCAAACGATGACCATCCTTCACACGATGTCTCCGAAGGCCAGAAATTCGTGAAGGAAGTATATGAGGCTCTAAGGTCAAGTCCCCAGTGGAATGAAATTCTGTTCGTAATCTTATATGATGAACATGGTGGTTTCTACGACCATGTTCCAACACCCGTCAATGACATCCCTAGTCCTGATGACATTGTTGGCCCTTCCCCATATTACTTTAAGTTTGATCGCCTCGGTGTCAGGATTCCGGCCTTTTTCATATCTCCCTGGATTGAGCCTGGAACAGGTACACATTTCTTTTGGTTTTTTGGCATCAAAAACTGGCAGGGACATTACCTGACATTTCCTTACTTTTATTGTTATGAAACTGTTGTTGACAATATGATATTGTTTGATATGAAACTGCAGTGTTGCACGGGCCTTCAGGACCATATCCTACATCAGAGTTCGAGCACTCCTCGCTAGCAGCAACAGTTAAGAAGATTTTCAATCTGAAAGACTTTCTAACTAAGCGTGATGCTTGGGCTGGTACTTTCGAGGGTGTTTTGTCAAGAACCACCCCAAGAACAGATTGCCCTGGTAATTTATTACAGCCTCTACTATTTCCTCTTATTAAATTGATTAAAAACATACTTGTCTAAAGAAAAATTTGGGTATGAACTGAATTCTACTTTGATACAATCTACAGTTACTTTGCCGGAACCAGTAAAATTGCGGGACGGTGGAGCTATAGAAGAGTCGAAACTAAGCGAGTTCCAGGAAGAACTAGTACAGCTTGCAGCAGTATTAAACGGAGATCACAAGAAGGATATATATCCTGACAAACTGGTGGAAGGCATGACTGTAGCAGAGGCTGCTGCATATGTCACAAATGCATTCAAGACATATTGTGCAGAATGTGAGAAAGCCATTGATGGGGGAGCTGCTGGAGATGAGATTATTCTATCAAAACTACTTACTGCTTCTACTTCTTCACGCTCAAATTCCAAGTCTTTCCTTCACCGCTTTCTTTGTTGCTATGTTCCTTCTAATAATTGATTGTTTGCTACAGCTATCTGCATATGCAACCTTTTTCGGATCCAAGAGGCGCGTACTTTATTTTAGCCACATTTTCACACCTAAAGCATTATTGATTATTTATGAATGTCATTTGTTTCTAGTACTTGTATTTGATGTAAAAATTGCGTTTTGTATTAGTGGCAAAATTTATGTCCTTCCTTCAATACATCATTCTATCAAGATTAAGTATGAAAGGCTTATGTTAACACTTTTCAACTCAAAGAGACAATCTCATGCTGCCATAAGGCAAAAGAGAGCTGCATAATTTTAGTTTTTTTTTTTTAATCATTGGATGTGTTCATACTCATAAAGAGATATAATTACTGAATGTGTTTATATACATAAAAGAGATATAATTACCTTAAATTATGGGCACAAATTGACGCTAGATAAGATATATACGATTGAAGGTAAAACATGTACAATTGGATTCTTCTAATATAATGAGTATCTTCGAATATGCTTTTTAAGTTAGAGCATGGAGACTACGAACGCCTTATTTGCCAACCAGAAACAAAAATTGAACATTACCAAGAGTTTTGGTAAAAATATCAACAAGCTGAAGAATTGAAGAATCATGTGATGTTGCGACAGAGCCAGAGTCAATGCAATCATGAATGAAGTGACAAGCAATTTCTATATGTTTTGGGCGCCAAAGATGAATAGGATTGGCAGTAATATGTAAGCCACAACTCGATTGTCATAAAGGAGTTGAACTGGGAAAGAGTGATCATGTCAGGTCCTTGAGCAAAGAGTGAAGCCAAATAAGCTCATAAGCAATAATCGCCATGGAATAGTATTTAACTTCACTTGATGAGTGAGACCATAGTTTGCTTCTTGGTTTTCTAGGAAATGGTGGGGAATAAAATAAACTAGTAATAAAGTGACAAGTAAGATCGCAGCTAGCCCAATCCGAATCATAATATGCATAAAGATGAAAATCAATCTTTAAGGGTAGAAAAATACTTTGGGTAGGAGTAAATTTGAAAAACGCAAGTTGCGAAGAGCTACGACCTAAGGCCTATGTCATGACTAATTTATAAATTGAGAGAGAATATGGACTGAATAAAAAAGTTGTAATAAGGTGATGTTTAAATATATGAGTCTCCCAACGAAACAACGATACACAGTAGGATTATCAAGCAGAGCACAATCAACTAATGCTAATTTGTGATTCTGCTCATATAGGTTTAGTACGAATCATACCAACCTCTTACAAAAGATCCAACGTATATTTCCATTGAGATAGTACAATACCATTAGGAGAGCAAACCACTTCTAACCCAAGGAAGTATTTAAGAGGACTGAGATCTTTAATGTGATACCAAGCACCCAAATAACTTTAAGAGCAGAAGTATGAATGTTGTTATTTCTAGTTATGATGACATTATCAATATATACAAGCAAGGCAGTAAAGGAGGTGCCCTTGTAGTATAAGAAGAGTGAAAAGTCTATCGTAAATTGAGTAAAATTAAGTTGAAGAATTGCGAAAGAGAATTTTGCATACCACTACCGAGACACCCGTTTTAAGCCATAAAGAGATTTATATAGTCTACATACATAGTGATCAGTAGAGGGAAAGTAACTAGTTGATGGTGTCATGTAGACTTTTTGTATCAAGATTGCCATTTAAGACGGCGTTATGAAAATTTATTTGATGTAATTCCTATCTTTCACTACTAATAATGTTTTAATGGCGGTTAGTTTGACAACTTGTGCGGAAGTTTCAATATAATCAAGATCTTCTACTGTATCCTTTGGTCACAAAACACAATTGCAAGAAATAAAATAAACAAAAATATAGAAGTTAAGGACCATGTCATTGGAAAAGCTAATTTAATCACTAACCTATGAGATGCAGATGAATGAATTATATGAAAAGGAGCTTATTACTTCAACAAGAAGAGGTAATTTTTAAAGTCTATAAGGAGAAGGAAAATTATATATAAGACTTATATAAGTGAGAGCGATGAGGGCGAGCTATACACTGGAAGTGAGGCTATGAGAGGCGCAACTTTCTTTAAACTTAAGCACTCCATTTTGAATCGACCAATTTGTTGTCCAACAGGAAGCATTCTTTTGTGTTATGTCTCTATTATTTTATTACTTTTTGTTTCCTATAAAAGGAAGCATTGTGACTGACCTGTGCAGTTGAATAATTTTTGGTGATTGAGTTAATCTTTCTCCCTTCTCTCTCTCTATGTGCCTGTGTGTGTGAATGTATTATGTCATTTTAATAGCATATTTTGTAGAACTATGAAATATAGTTCAACATTAATCCCTATTAATGACTATTATCAAGTAAATTGCCATACCTTGATGCGCTTTATGTTTCAACAAAGTTAGAGACATGTGGATTTATATTTACCTAAGAATTTTTTTAAAAACTTGTCCCTACATTAAAATTGAGTTTTATTTTTATGTTCATTTTTAATTAGATTTATAATTAAATGCATAAATGAAAGGTAATTTAGTTTTTTTAAAAAGTCTAAAACTCAAGATAGGTTTTAAATATAGATGAAAATATTTTATTGAACAAAAACATGCTTACTTTATTTGCAAAGAGATTTAGGTGTGAAGAAGAGAAAGATAGAGTTGTTATCAATTTCATTGGTGACATCTACATCAAACTGCTTATATATATTTTTAAATAGCAATAGGGAAATAAAAATGGGATTTTTTTGAAGTTATCATTTATGCATTTAATTATTGATAAAATTTTTATTTATTATTTATGAATCTAATAATGGTGTTATGCCTTAAAGTGTTAGACTTGTAAATAAATCAAAGCCAATTTAAGGAAGACAAAATGATGGTTAATCAAATGATGCATGGTATACGTTGTACTTGATTTTAGTTTTTTATTTTTGGCATTTAAAGTGACTTTGATTTGTTAGAACTATGTGTAAATTGTTTTCTCTAAGATTTGTTGTTGTTTTCGACTAATGTTGTGACAAAGAGATGTCAAGTTTTTATACATGACATCTCTGTTCAAAATGATTTGTACTATATTTGATTAGTTGAGTGGAATATGGCTCTTCGTATTATAAATTAGAATTTGAATAGAAACGATTTTTGGGATTTTTTTCCTTTTTTTGGCCCCTATATGAAATAAATTATGATTCATTGAAGTATTTTATTAAGTTTCTCACATTTTAGCACTATCTTAATTATTTACCTTTGTGTTGTGTGCTTAAATTTATGGTTGCATGTTATAGTTGTAGGTTTATAATTTCGTGGGCCTCTTATTAATGACACTATAAGTTTTAGTTTTTGGTTAATGTTCATAATAAATTAGATGAAAATTTTGTCAAGACTTGATAGGTCATATTATGTCACTTCTCTTTGTTTTTGGTAAATTGGCTTGATGTTTCTTAATACAAAAGTTCATAAGGTTCTTCTTTATTAGAAAATTGAGTTAGATTTTTATTTAGTGATATGATGACTACTTATAATAATTTAAGAATATACTTTTTTATATACATTATAAAATAAATTTAAAATTTTATTTTAAAAATCCATTTCTTTTTTAAATTCATCCCCCAACTAGAGATATTCATATCCTAGCAAAAAAAAAAAAAGAAAAACAAAATGGTTCATCGTAGTTAAAACAGAAAGTCACCAACAAAAATTAAACAATCGTGAGTTTTTTTGAAAAAAAAAGGGGCTTCTCATTAGCCACCAGAAATCGCAAAGCAACATAAGCAAAACCAATGACTTGAACAATAAATAAGAAGGCAAGAGCTGATGAGAGAGTGTAGATAAAACTCGACTTGAGTAAATGTTAGGAAATGGATGCCAATGATGTTTCCTTTAGCAAAAGGTTCATTTTAGAATTTAGACTCGAAATTTATACAAAAATTTAATTTAACTTTTTATTTACGATTTAAAGATAATTTTAAACAATTGCTTAAATATAATTTACTGAAAAAAATGAAGGTTTGTACACAACCATTTAACAACAACTAACCTCCTCTTAACTGAAGACAATGGACGATGGATGAGAGTGAAGCAAGCACGATGGAGGATGAACGACGGACGAGACCGACAATGATATAGTAGATTACGAAGAAGAATGACAACTATAGAAAAAATGAAGAAAAAAGAAGAAAGAAGACGATGGAATGGAGTTGGGGTTTAGGTAGGTTTAAGGTTAAATGAAAATGACATCATTTGGTGCTAAACCAAACGATGTTGTTTTCTTTTTATTAAAACGTCAATTTTAATAACAGAATGATAGTTCCGTCAGTAAATTACTAGCAGACATTGCTTCCGTTAGTACAACTTGACGCTTATATTTGTCGTCAACCATTGTTGCCAATTTTATCACTTGACATCACTTTTCTATCATTATATTATGAAGGAAAACTTATAGGGATAATTCCCTTTGCCTTTACCAACAGATATTTTGTCATTATATTATAAATGAAAACGACATCATTTGGTGCTAAACCAAATAATGTCATTTTTTTTATTAAAACATCAATTTTACCAACAGAATGATAATTCTGTTGGTAAATTACTGATGCATATTGCTTCTGCCAGTACAACCCGATGCTTATATTATTTGCTGCAGCCATTGCCGCCAATTTTACTAACAATCATCACTTTTCTATCATTATTTTCTGTAGGAAAACTTACTAGGGTAATTTCCCTTTGCCTTTACAAACAAATATTTTGTTCGTCGCTAATTTACTATGGTCTTGTTTCTGTCAGTAATTTTTAATTTTCTTGTAGTGCAATAACGTTTTATGTTTAGCCTATATTAGTGGTAACTATTAACATAATTGTTTTAATGTGAAACAAAGAAAGATGAAGTCCATATGGTCTTGTGTTATAGCATGTTGGGTATAAAAAATTAGGGCTCAATTTATTAAAAAATAGGCAACTAGAAAAAGAGGGGAAGATTTTTGCGTAGAAGAGTTTTAGAAGCTAAAAAAGTCAATTAGAAGCTAATCAAAATAATTAGAGATTAAGTGAAAAGTTAATATAGGAAGAGAAACAAGAATTTCAACAAGATTTATTAAGAATTCAAAGATTTAAGTTTTATGAAGATGTTTTCTCTATATTTTATTCTTGCTTGTTTTTTATGTTGTTCTACCTTGTTTATTCATGAACAAATTGAAATAGATATCTAAGTAAGATGAACCCTTATATATGATGTTTTGAATTGACATTTTGGTTTTAAAAAATCATTAGTTTCTCGAGAACTATTCATGTTCTTATATTTATTGAATTGAAGGAATATAAGTTGAAGATTAAATAATTAGACTCACAAAATGAGATGAAAAGATAATTTGTATATTTATATCACAACTTGGATAATAAGGGATTACCTATCATAGAATTAAACGATGTCATTTACTTTTTAATAAAAAGTCAATTTTACCAACAGACATTGCTTTTCTATCATTATATTATGTAGGAAAAATTATCGCGATAATTTCCTTCTTCCTTTACCAACGGATATTTTATCGGTCGCAAAATAAATTTTTTCGACAATGTTACCGACGGAAAATCAATTTCCGTCACTAATTTACAATAGTCTTATTACTGTCAGTAATTTTTATTTTTCTTGTAGTGCAATAATGTTCTATGTTTAGCTCGTATTGGGGGTGACTATTAACATAATTGTTTTAATATGAAACAAAGAAAGATGGAGTCCACATGGGCTTGTGTTATAGCAAGTTGGGTATAAAAAATTAGGGTTCAATTTATTAAAAAATAGATAACTAGAAAAAGAGGGGGGAATTTTTGGCATAGAAGAGTTTTGGGAGCTAAAAAATTCAATTATAAGCTAATCAAAATAATTAGAGATTAGGTGTAAAGATAATATAGGAAGAGAAACAAGAATTTCAACAAGATTCATTAAGAATTCAAATATTTAATTTTTAAGAAGATTTTTTCACTATATTTTATTCTTGCTTGTTTTTATGTTGTTCTACCTTGTTTATTCATGAACAAATTGAAATATATATCTAAGTAAGATGAACCCTTATATATGATGTTTTGAATTGACATTTTGGTTTTAAAAAATTATTAGTTTCTTGAGAACTATTCATGTTTTTATATTGATTGAATTGAAGGAACATAAGTTGAAGATTAAATAATTAGATTCACAAAATGAGATGAAAAGATAATTTGTATATTTATATCACCACATGGATAATGAGGGAGTAATGAGTTGTAAAGTTTAGGTTTGAGAGAAAAAGAAGATAAGAGAAATTCATTGTTATTCTCCACACTGTGAAAAGGCAAATATACAAGATATTTATACTAAGGTTACAAACTAATTGAGATAAGTAACTATAAACAGATTATAAATATATATCACGAGATATACACCTAATTTACAGCTAATGTACTGGATGTATATTAAACAATAAAAACTAAATTTTACATTCCTTTACACACCCTCACAAGCTAAAGCTGAAGTAGGATGAAGGCAAAGCTTGTCACGAAAATAATGAAACAGTCGGGTGTCCAGTGGTTTGGTAAGACCGTCAGCTAGCTGATTGGCACTAGAGATGAATTTAATCGTGAGACGACCCAGCTTAACTTTTCACATACAAAATGTTAATCCAACTCCACGTGTTTTATTCACCCATAAAAAACAGGATTTGCTGTCAAATATACAACACCAATGTTGTCGCACCAAAGTTACGCAGGAAGAGAGAGAGGAAAACCAATTTCATGAAGCAGTGATCCCAACCACATAATTTTCACTGTGACATTACCAATGGCTTTGTATTCCGATTCAATAGAGGAGCAGGTAGCTATTAGTTGCTCCAAGTATTTTTGTTGACTGAGAACTAAGCTGGTAGGCTAACGGAGGACTTGAATGCCTAAGAAAAAATGCAGAGGGCCCATATCCTTGACAAGAAATGCTTAATAGACTGAAGAAACCAATCAAGCTTAGTAGCATTAGAACAAGTTAATAAAATATCGTCCACATACACGAGGATATAAAATTTCAATGTCCCAATTATGAGATAGAAGAGAGACGTGTCAGCCTTGGAGGGTGGAAAACTAAGTTGAAGTAGATAATCAATGAGTCGTTTGAGCCAGGCCCTAGGTGCCTGCATAAGGCTATATAATGATCGTTGAAGTCGATAGACATGGTGAGGAAATTGTGCATGGTGGAAGATTGTCGGTTGCTCCATGTATATATTTTATCCTTCAAGTGACCATGAAGAAAAGCATTGGAGATATCAATTTGTCTAACAGGCCATCCATGAATAGTAGCTAATGATAAAATAGTGCGGACAGTAGTGAACTTAATTACAGGAGAAAAGGAGTCCTGATAGTCCACACCTTCTTGTTAAGCATAGCCTTTGGCCATTAGCCGAGCCTTATACTGTTGAAAATTTCCATCGAGATGCCGTTTAATGTGAAACACCCATTTAGA
>JANZLD010000002.1:20440861-20459675 GCA_026413575.1 Erythroxylum carthagenense | reverse complement strand
GCAGACAGAGCGGGAGGAACAACGGATGAGGGAGCAGACAGAGCGGGAGGAACAACGGATGAGGGAGCAGGAGCAACAAATCAGGGAGTAGATGGAGCTACAGATGAGAGAGCAAATGGTGAAGATGAGAGAAGAGATTATACAGATGGCTCAGTTGCAACCACCGTTCGAGCAGTCAAAGGGAAGTTCTACACAGGACCACCAACGATCACCACAAATTTAGATATTCGAATTCATTATTTTAAGGTACAAACATAACAATTTATGTTCACTTTGATGTGTTTTTATCCAATTATAAAACAATTGACATTATTTAAACCTTTGATGTACTGGTTGATGTGTAGATGTCCAATTATGTACATCTAATTGTATAACAATTGGCATTATTCAAAGCTTTGATATACTGGTTGATGTGTGGATGTCCAATTATATATGTACCTAACGGTTTATACCATTTTAATTTCACCGACGGAATACACAATTCCGTCGGTTAATATTTACCGACGGAATTGTGAATGTCGTCGGTATATAACCTGAACTAAATTTGGCGACGTCCGAAATTCCGTCATTAACGCCTCCACTTACATCAGAAACGTTGCGACGGTGGTTCCGTCCCTAAATTATACTGACGGATATATTCCGTCGGTGATTAGTGAATTTCACCGACGCCATTTTAAATCAATGTCCGTCGTAAAATAACAACAACGGATAATATTCCGTCGGTTACTCGTTGACAAAATACAACGGTATATGTCCGTCGGTAAGTTATAACGATGGCCATGTTTACGACGGTTTCTTCTTTCGTCGCGTTCCGTTGGCAAATATAATTTCTGACGGAAATAACGATTTCTCCGACGAAATATTACATCGGAGAACGTGAGTTTTCTTGTAGTGACACACAAGAGAACTAACTACTGTAGCCTCACTAGCCTCTCTCTTCAAAACTCAACAATTAAGGAGGAGCTGGCAATCCATCGCAACTCAAAATGCCAACCAGAGAAGATGGGGTGTTAATACCCAATCACCTAAGCACATCTTCTTGCGGGCTTGCTTTGCTAACCAATCAGCTACCCTGTTAGCTTCCCGATTAATTAGCACAAAGTCAATACCCTGAAAGTGTTGTAATCTATACAGTATGTCAAAAATGTATGGATAAATTTTCCATTGTCCCTTCCCTTTATTCTTTATTATTTCCGAATGCACAATATGTGAATCCAATTCAATTTGTACATTATGATAGCCCTTCCGCTCCAGAAGCTTCACTCCTTCATACACGGCCCTAGCTTCAGCCTCAAGTGCAGACCCTACATTGCAACCTGAAGCGAAACCATCTACTATATTACCTGCAGCATTCCAAAGAAGCACTGCCCAACCTGCATCCCCATCTTTAAAAGCACCATCATAATTCAATTTCAAATATCCAACTACTGGTTTGATCCAAGAATTCTTCGGATATGACATCTTCTGCAGACCATCTTGTAGCCGTATTGAACTACATTCAATCAATAAAGCAATACTTTTCTCAATACAACTAATAGGATCAGGTCTAATCTTTTGAAAGACCACCTTACACCTCTGCTTCCAAATATTCCAAAGCAAAATAACAGTAAACACCATAGGAATCTCACCCAACTTAGACTTCTTAAAATCCTCATTTAAAGCCAGCAGCCATGCATCTAAAGTAGACAACCCTTGCCTTGAAATTTGTAAACCTAATGCACTACCAAACCATACACATTGTGTCCAAGGACATAACAAGAACATATGCTCAATAGTCTCAAATTCACAGCAGCATATAGGACACAAGGGGTCAGTATGAACTGATCGATGAGCCAAATTAGAATTAGTAGGCAATATATTTCTAAGGGCTTTCCAAAGGAATACCTTAATCTTGGATGGGAGATTGAGTTTCCAAAGCCATTTCCAAAGAGTCTTGTCCACCAAATGAGAAGTGGCAGCTTTACTATAGTTTGAGTTTACTACAGCTTGGTGCAATATCTGATAGGCCATTTTAACAGAATAAATGCCATTGGCAGCTATTGGCCAAATATATCTATCTGAAGCACCTTTACCACACAAAGGAATTTCTTGTATCTGGTTCTGCTGGTCATTAGTAAGATAGTCCCTCATATCCTCAAGTTTCCATTGTTTCGCATGAGAATCAATCAAGTCTGCCACTTTCTGAGGATGTGATGTTGTATTTGGGTGTTGAGGTTTTGTATTCAATTCGTGTGTTGTGGTTTTCAGATGGTGAATGTGTGTTGTCATAATAATGAAATTAGTGAGATGGGTAATGCATCCAGAATAGGTTGGTTAAAGCTAAATATGGATTAGGAAAGTTGTTTGGATACTACCTATTAACGCACGCAACGATCAATCAATAAATCTTTCACCACTTGAATGAATCTATTAGGAGTAATAATGAGCAAAATTTGGCAGCAAACCAAATGATCACAAGCTGCCCCAATAATGCACAAATCAAAAACCAATCACAAAATACAACAATTATTTAACGTGACAAAAAACTCCTTCGGTGTGAAGGATAAAAAATCACGGGACCTCTCTTGGTCCAAGCAAATGAAATCCACTATCACAAATACTGTCTTACAGAGATCAACAACCATAAAATCCAGAAATCAAAGGCTCAATCTCATATAGCCACAAATTAAAGTAGAGAACTACACTAAGAGAGCAATCACAACAAAGACTTCTGTTCTAACAAATTCTGAAAAGTTCCAACCGTCCAAATCCACTCTTCACCGTTCAAAACAAAGAACAATGAGTAAGGAACATGCTCACCAAAATTCAGCCCGATCAGACGAAGAATGACAGACCAAAATCAGAATATGGTGAAGCTCGTCAATTCTAAAAACACCTTAAGACCAGTCTAATTTTGGATCTAAAAACTCAATCTCCAAACCTCGAAACCAAATCTCCACCGTTCAGAATGGATAACAATGTGTCTTGAATCTGTAAACAAAAAATGAGACCGATCCAATGGTAGTTGCCGAAGATGTAAAACTGGTCGGGTGAAAAAATCTCTCCTTTTGTGAAGGTTGAAGGAAGAACAAAATCTCTCTCTTCTCTCCTCTCTCTCTTCTCTCACTCTTGTTGCAGCTGGTAAAATTTTTGTTTTATTTGGTTTTAATGGCAATACAAAAATTATCCCTAATGGGTTAAAAAATGGGCTTTAACAAATTTATGGGACCACATAGGAGGGAACCCAAACCCAACATTCTAATGTATGTATTTACTTCCAACTAAAAATTTCATGTTGGTTACCCTACTAGAATGAGATGTTATTGCTATGGAACTCCATGAAGACATGTTCCCTAACTGCCAGAAGTTGTTTCAGAGTTCCACATCACTGTGTTCGACTCACATCTATACCTCATTACTTGAGTCCAAGCAACTTTGTGATATTTATTCTTATCTTTTGTTCCACTGTTCTTTATGTGCCATTGCTTTTGTCTCTAATTATGGAATTATAAGGATCTTTAATTTCAACTTTAAAATATAGAGTCTATCTAAAAACAACATTACCTAATTTCTTATGGCTGTATTCACATATGTACATGAGTACTTTTATATTGGGTTCATGCTTCTTATTCTTAACAGGCTCAATTTCATTATTTGTTTGAATTAAAACTTATTATGTCAACTTCTAATGAGTTATAATTATGTTATTTAGATCTTCGTTGTTCGTTGTCTCTATTGGTCCGAATTATGTAAGCAGTGAAGATAAAACGGGTCTTATTCATTAATATTTGAATTTTTATTTTATATATAAGTATTTTTCAAATTGTAATTAACATCTTGTACATTATCAAATTTAATGATTTTTTAATAATTAATGATATTTTATTTTTCATATACAATGTTTCTAATTTTCAAATATTTTTGTATAATAAATTATACAACAAAAAATATACATATTATATACAATATTATAGATTAAAAATATAACCAGTAATTATAATTAACATGATATAACATTTAGTTATAATGTATATTAAAATTTTGACTACACTTTACAAACCGTAGCTAAAAGCATTTGGTTATGTTTACAAAAGCATAGCTAATAACTTTTAGCTATGAAAACAAAATGTAGCAAAAAGTTATTGGTGACGATTTAGTAAAATGTCACCTATAATTTTTCATTACAAAAATAAAATGTAGCAGAAAAGTCTAGGCGACAATTTTCACGATTTAGCAAAACGTTACCTATATTTTTTCGCTACGAAAATAAAGTGTAGTAAAAAACTATTAGCAATGATTTCTAGAAATTGTCGCCTATAGTTTTTTGCTACGGGAATTTCGCAACGTTTTTTTGTGACAAATGTAAATCATCTATAATGAATATGAGCGACAAATATTTTCACTAGAATTGTCTTTTATTGTAGTGAATATCAATTGTTTGATCAGGCATGCTATATATGTCAATGTTAATTATGTTGTTGAAGTGTTAAATATAAATATTATTAGTTAACATGTTATCATCAGCCATATATATATTTATCTATTTTATTTAGGTAGATAAATGAGCTCCCAAAAGACATGCATTTCTCGATTATTGGCAGGTTTGGTCCTGTGAGCACGATGATCACAATTTACTTATTGATACAATGTAAGATGGGTACAAAATAGAATAATAATATATTTTTAAAAAATCGTTTTTCACTTTTGTTGATCATAATATTTCACAATTTACTAAATTTTCTTGATTTATTTTAAGATTATGAGACATTTTTCCACTAATTTTATGTGTATATATTAACCTAAACATATATTTCATTAGCAGTTGTACTATGGTAAGAAAATTTCATGCTTTTAATTTATTTCCCTTCTACTTATTATTTTTATTATAAATTTTAATATTATTGTGGGCGAACGACTACTACTTCAAGTAATAAGAAATGTAAAATATTGTAACAAACATGCTTTTTCTTTTTCTGTGTACTACCAACTCCTTATTGGTGTATTAGGACTTAAATAGGCGGAGTTGAATTGAACTTTAGCTATGCTCAGGGTCAGCTGCGGATGTCAAAAAAGGTTCAGCCCAGATTTGGCCCGTGGTCTGACAGTTACTTCAAAAACGACATTATTTTTATATTTTTTTTAAAATATGGTGGGCCAGATTACCGGACCAGTCAAGCTGTGGTCGGGTCGGGCGACATCTCTAGGGTCAACCTGTTTAAAAGAAACTGTTTAAATTCAGTTAATGTCACTAATTGTTGATTATAAATAAATTGAAGTTAGTTAAAAATAAACTACATTGAAAAATAATAAAAATTTGGCATATAATGTTATGCACTGTTAAAAAGTATATTTTAAACATCAACGTTTACAACAAAATATAGAATAGACTCTTGTTAGAGATAATGTTTATCTTCTATTTCAAATAGATAGTTTGTTAGTTGTAGATAATACTGCTAGCTAGACTTCACTGATATCTCATGATATTGTTGTAACAACTTTGTATATATATTGATACTGTACTGACCAATAAAGGTGTGGTGAATTCATTCCAACCTTAATATCTCATATGGTATCAGAGCCTTCAATGGCAACTCAGGAAAATCAACGTTCGTCCTCTTCTTCTTCTTCAACACCTACTGAGTCATCTCTTTCTGCTAGCCTTTCCAATGTTCTAAGCCTCTCGTCTCCTTCATTGTCTGCTACTCTACCACATGCTCAACTCCAATTCTCTTTCAGGCTCAAACCAACAAATTACCTTGCCTGGAAAACACAGTTTCATCCTATCATCAAGTGTTATAATCTCACCAATCATATTAATGGCACGGACCCACCAGAACCTTTTATCACCAATTCAACAACCAACGTTTTAGAAGCAAATCTAGTCCATTTGAAAAGGATGCAGGAGGACCAACTACTCTTGAGTTGGATCTTATCATCTCTCACGGAAGAGATTTTTTCATATGTCACTGGTCTTGAGACTGCTTTTGTTGCCTAGCAATCGCTTACTGAATCTTTTGCTGCGGGAAATAGTGTACGACGTGTACAATTGCGCATGGCCTTGCAAAATCTTTCTCCAGATGATGAACCAATGGCTTAATTCCTCCGTGAAGCCAAGTCTATTTCTAATGAGCTAGCAGCTACTGGAATTCCAATCACTCCTGACGAGTTTAATGCCAATATCTTTCGTTTTCTTCCTACTGAATATCATCCTGTGGTTGTTTCCTTCTCTGCCAAGAAACAACAGGTATCCTTCTTTGATCTCTCTGGCAGACTTATTGCTCATGAAATTCTGTTGAATAACACTAGGAAACTAGCTCCCATTGTTGCCAACATCGCCCGACAGAATGTTTCAGGCAGCAAATTTTTCAATTCCAACGTCAATAATCAGCCTAAGTCCAACACCACTACCAAAGGCAGGAAACTGTGGTATCTAAATCCCTACCACATATGCAATCTTAATAATCACCAAGCTAAGTGGTGTCATAAGCATTATGAGCAGCCTTCAGAGAAGATTACTGCTAATATGGCTACGGCTTCCTCGAGCTCCGCCAACGACTGGTTTCCTGATACTGCTGCTTCTCACCATATGACTCCTGACTTAGTCGCTCTTCAAATTTCAGAGGAGTACAAGGGTCCTGACAACGTTACGATAGGTAATGGTAGTGGTTTACAAATTACAAATGTTGGTCACACAACTCTCACCTCTAGTTCCACTAAATTTGATATGAGGAATGTTTTACATGTTCCTAGTTTGCAACATCAATTACTTTCCGTTAATAAGTTTTCTACCGACAATCATTGTTCCTTTACATTTGATTCCAATGGATTTGCTATAAAGGATCAAAGAAGTAAACAAATTCTGTTACGGGGACCAGCAAACGATGGTGTTTACAAACTTCCAGGTGCTGCATTGGCTTCTATTGCTGGCAACAACATTGCTTTTTAAGCAGTCAAGCCTTCATCTCTAGATTGGCATTCAAGGCTTGGTCATCCGCAACAATCAACAGTTTCTTTTATTGTTAATCATTTTCATTTGCCTAGTGAGTCGATAAAAGCCTCCACTAGCTTATGTTAGGCGTGTTGCTTAGGAAAGCATAGTAGGATTCATCTGCCACTTACTGGAATATTAGCAAGTAAACCTTTGGAATTAATTCATGGGGATGTGTGGGGCCCTGCTCCAACCTGCTCTTTTTATGGTGATAAGTATTTTGTGTTATTTGTGGATGATTTTTCAAGATATTGCTGGTTATTTCCCATCAAACAAAAGAGTGCAGTTTTGTCAACATTTATTGAATTTCAGAAACTTGTGGAGAGACAACACAATGCTAAAATTCTCACGTTCCAATCCGATTGGGGAGGAGAATTCCGATCCCTCAATAGTTATTTCAAAGACATTGGGATCCAACATTGCATTATTTTCCCTCATATTCACGAACAGAATGGCGTTGTGGACCGTAAAATCAGGCATTTGGTTGATATTTGCTTAACTTTGCTTGTCCATTCTGTTGTGCCTTCCAAGTTCTGGAATTTCGCCTTGCACATCGTTGCTTTCTTGGTTAATCATCTGCCCACTCCACTCCTGCATCAGTCCACACCGTTTGAGAAATTAACCAATCTTAAACTAAACTACTCTTTCCTTCGAGTTTTTGGTTGCACTATATGTCCCCTATTGCGTCCATATAATGCTCACAAATTTTCTTACAGAACTGTAGCTTGTGTTTTTCTTGGATATACCAAAGATCATTATGGCTATGTTTGCTTCAATCCAATAGACCACAAAGTCTACTTAAGTAGAAATGTATGTACTGATGAAACACGGTTCTTGTACAAAGAATTTTCTTATTCTCATACCTTAGTGTTGGGTCCTCATCCAGAGACATTTGATAGTGGTCCTTGGCTCACTCTTCTAGCGTCATTTCCCACAGCTACTCAGGCACCAGTTCATTCCATTCAATCCTCTGGTAGTCCTTCACCATCCACTTTGCTCACTGACACTTAGGCTCCTGACTCTACTCTTGCTGGTGTGTCCATTCGTACTGTCGTTCCTGAATCTCTATCTGTTGCTCCACTTCATTCATCTCCTCCTCTGCAGCAACAAGGTCGAACACATCCTATGATGCTGCGTCCCAATCCAAAACCCAAAAAGCTTGCATATATGTCCACTACTTCGAGTTCTCTTACTGTGGCATCCGGTGATCTTAAACCCACTTGTTACACAATGGCCCTTAAAATTCCAACATGGCGTGATGCTATGAGTGCTGAGATAGCAACCCTTCTCTAACATGGGACGTGGGACTTGGTTCCACAACCTCCCGATGCCAATATTGTGGGTTGTAAGTGGGTGTTCAAGATTAAACGTAAATCTGATGGCAGTATCGAGCACTATAAAGCCCGATTGGTGGCCAAGGGTTACACTCAAATTGAAGGAGTCAATTATGAGGCTACTTTCAGTCTTGTTATTAAGCCCACCACGGTTAGAATTCTTCTATCATTAGTGGTTTCAAAGAATTGGTGTTTGAAGCAATTGGACATTTCCAATGCTTTCTTAAATGGCAATCTCGATGAAGAAGTTTGCATGGTTCAGTCGCAAAGGTTCATTGATCGCCGATACCCATCTCATGTCTACAAGTTGAAGTGCTCCATCTATGGTCTCAAGTAGGCCCCTCGTGCTTGGTATAACAGGCTCAGTTCTTTTCTACTTACTCTTGGATTTGCAGGCTCACACATTTATTCCTCACTTTTTATCCAGCATCATGGTTCATCAGTGCTATATATTCTTGTTTATGTTAATGATATCATCATCACAGGTAGTGATGCTCAGGTTATTCAGCATTGCATCACCAAGCTCTCCAATGAGTTCAAATTACGGGACTTAGTCATATTGGAATATTTTCTTAGCATAGAGGTCCGATACCTTTCTACTGACATTTTATTATCTCAACGCAAGTATATTTTGGACCTTTTACAAACAATTAAAATGGATGGGGCTAAACCAGTTCACTCTCCCATGGCAACTAACTTTGATGTTCATTTGACAGATGGCGAACCAATGTCTGATCCACAACTGTATCGCTGCATAGTTGGTGCATTGCAATATGCATCCTTAACCAGGCCTGATCTCGCCTTCCCCGTTAACAAACTTTGCCAGTTCCTTGCTGTTTCAAATACTATACGCTGGCAAGCCTGCAAACGTGTTCTTCGGTACGTTAGGGAAACAGTTTCTTATGGTTTGTTCATCACACTAACTGTCACAACCACATTACAGGCTTTTTGCGATGCTGATTAGGCTGGAAACAAAATTGACAGACATTCTACTAGTGGCTACGCAATTTACATTGGTAAGAATTTAATTTCTTGGTCTGCTAAAAGCAGCCAACTGTGGCATGCTCATCCATAGAAGCGGAATACAGGTCAGTTGCTAATACCACTACAGAAATCATTTGGATAAGATCACTTCTCCGGAAACTTAAACAACCTGTGTGTATTCCAACCATCATTTGGTGTGGCAATGTTGGGGCTTCATATCTAGCAGTTAATCCATGCGTCAAAGCCAGAACAAAGCATGTAGAAATCGACTTTCATTTCGTCAGGGAACAGGTCAAGGAAGGTCACATCATAGTCCAATTTATCTACTCCCTAGATCAAATAGCAGATGTCTTCACCAAACCGTTGTCAACAAGTCGTTTTCAACACATCAGAAGCAAGCTAAGACTCCTTGCTCGGAATCCTTAGCTTAAGAGGGGGTGTTAGAGATAATGTTTATCTTCTATTTCAAATAGATAGTTTGTTAGCTATAGATAATACTGACAGCTAGACTTCATTGATATCTCGTGATATTGTTGTAACAACTTTGTATACATATTGATACTATACTGATCAATAAAGGTGCGGTGAATTCTGTCCAACCTTAATATCTCATAACTCTAACGTTTTGAAGTGTTCACATTGAACCTTAACATTTTCAAAATAATCAAAACAGATCGTAAATGGATGGAAAATTTAACAGAGTTAACTTCTCACCAATTAAACGTTAGGTCAAAGCTACTGACATCATGTTTTATTTTTTAAATAAAAAGTGAGATTCGTTATCACATGACAAGTCAAACCTACTACTTAAAATATACAAATATGGACCTATTGTTGTGTGACAAGTAGGATCCACTATGTGAAATATATAAACAGTAGCTCTTGCTATTTCGTGATTGTAAGATCCACTTTCTGATTTTTATTTAAAATATATATATAATTAATGTCATGTCAGAATTGACGTGACATTTAACTGATACGGAATTAATTATATCAAAATTTTCATTCTTTTAAGATCTATTCTACATATTTTGAAAATATTATGATACAATTTGAATGCTTCAAAACGCTAGTTCAACTTGTATTCTGCTGACGTTAAAAATGCACTTTTGGCCTGTTATGAACCTAAACATGTTTGACCTTATATCTTCTATGTTGATTTAGTAGATGAGATTAAAGTTTAAATTTAGTTATTTATTTGAATAAATGAGTTTGGAATGATTCACTGGGAGAGCAGCATCCACTTATATTTCTAATTAATGCATTCCAATGAGAGTAGGAATCATATTTTGGTTAGGTAGTTGGCTTTTTTAGGCAACATTTATAAACGGTTATATTCCAAAGCCATTACAGTTTTTTAACAAACGCTTCTCTCTTACACCAACAAACCTCCCCGCTTTCGATGCCTTGTAATTGCTCCTGTTTACTTTTAACCCTGATGGATTTTAGTGTCATCTTCACCCACCACCGTCCCCATCACCATCACCACCATCATCCTAACATTCATAATCACAAGATCAAAAACAATCAAAGTTAATCTTCAATGGATGTCAGGAAAAGAGATCCTAGAGTGTATGTTCTCTCCTTCCTCTTCTTCGCATTCATTGTTTCTGGTGGAGTTTGTCTTGCCCTTTACCTTTTTCTACCATCAAATGACTCCCAAGACCGGTATCTCTACGCAGGAATGACTTTTGTTTGCGTTCCATGGGCATTTTGGTTGTTAATATTTGTATACAGATGCATTAAACCGGTCCGAAATGAACTGCAACAATGCAATTCCTCTGTAAAATCATCAACCACACGTTCAAGAGCTACAGGAGTTGTGCCTGCGCATACAACATCTGGCGAGTCTCCTGTGCCTTCTCCATATTCCCCTGAAGGTGCACGGCGGGTGCATTTCGGTGGGGTAGTTGTGATTAGCGAAGATGACAATGAAGGTGGCAGTGAGAAAGATGGATATGAAGATCAAGGGGCAGGTAGCAACAGATCATCACAGGAGGGGAAGGATTCTGATATTTCCACGGAAAGTGAAATACCGTTAGCTCTGTCCGTCTGATCTTCTTGATTATATGTTGTCCTCTTTTTCCCCATCTTAGAGCTTTTCTTAGGATATGCAAGCATTGTTCTTTAGGTTTAGGACTTTCTGCCAAGTTAGAATCTTTTTGCCATCATTGCCCACTGAAGGCACAAAAAGTTTCAGACAAAGGAGATGTAGTTTAATCTCATATTGAATATAAGATATAGCCTTTCTGAAATCAATATAAACTCTTGCCATCCCTGTGATGATGATATGGGGCAAGTATAAATTGGGAAGAAAGATTTTATATTATGTGCAATTTCTGGTTTCTCCCTTCTGATCTCCTGTGAAATGAATCGAGTATAGTTACTATGAACTAATACTTAAATATGTATGTAAAAATGAGAGCAGTGCATGCTGTGCAGTTTTCATCTACTGGTGTAACAAAAATTTATGAGTAGAAATCATAGAAGTCAATTCGTAAGCTGGAACTGTCTTGGTTTCATCTCCCTGGAGTCTTCATGATAAGTTGTATGAAAAATTATGCAGAAACTGTATCCCTACTTAATAATCACAGCTTCCATTTACTTGCATTTTCTTACAAAAGAAGAAAATGAAGTGGTTGCACGTCCTACTTTTACTATTGCTGTGAAAGGAATGGAGAGCTGGGAAATCCTCAATCATGCTTCGATTTTTTCCCCATAGTCATGTTCTTGGGGAAAGGACAACTCAGCAAGCTACCTAGATGTAGTAAGAACGTAGGCAAGGAAAACAAGTTCCTGAGTCGTGCTTTTTGAATAAGGTAATTTTTTAACTAAATGCAGAAGTAAATGTCTGATAGTGCTCAAAACTGTTAGCATTATTATTTTCAAGTAGCTGGTTCTTTCAATCAAGCAATTAAGTATAGCACTTTTCACTTATTGATTCTTTTTCTTCCATTAAAACATCTTACCTGATCCAATACGTAATGCTTAAAAGTTTCTTAAGCTATTGGAGACATTTTCGTATGATATCTCCTGAACGTAGCTTTTCACTTCCACTCATTAACTGTTATTCATTGAGAACGGAACTTATATTAATGGAATTCAGGACAAGCTACTACAATTATACACGGAGCACTAAGGTTAAAAAAAAAGAAGCAAAACGGAAGCACATGTCAAACTTGGTACTTTGGATGTACCTTCTTCTTCTTGACTTGGGATTTGCAATCATGAATGCTATTCATGCACCCTAACTTTCTCTTCATTTCCTTCCACATGCTACCCTTCCATTTCTTTGACTTATGACTGTTGCAGCCATTGACAATTGCCTTCATTTTATGACACTCTCTTTCTAGTTCCATCACTTTGATGCTCATTTTCTCCATTTCAGTCCTCATCTCCTCTTCATCTCTATCCTCATCCACTTCTTTTTCCTTTTCTTCCTCTGATTCATCTTTCTTCATACTTTCCTCAATAATCTGAACCTCCTTCGTGATTCTCTCTCGAAGCTGTAGCTGTCCAACGAACAACACTTGCACCACCAACCTCAGTGGCAATCTTCCGTTCTGCATTGCATGTTCACAAGCTTCAGGTGACAGCTTCTGACAATCCAACAACTTGCATATTTCTTCCCTCTCCAGCTCTGTAAAATGCCTATGCTTATCCAGGTAAATGTCAATTGCTCTGTAAATGCCGTCGGACTTCCGATCTGTTCCTGACGATGCAAACGTTGACATCTGAGCTAGGGAAACAAATGCCCCCGCATTCAAATTAATGTCATTTGAAACCATAAGCAAAAGCTCATCAATGAGCTCTGCCACTGAGATTATGCCAGACATATCAGAACTACTGTAGTTGGCATAAAAATGCTTCAACAGCCGCCTTAAGCTCTCAGTATCATATTGCACTTCCTCCGCATAGCCTTGAGAAAATATCAAGAGATCTTTGACTGTCGCCTGGTCAAGCTGCCTTCCAATCCTATTCTCATATCCATCTATGCAATCACTGCTAGATCCCAATAAAACTGCAGACCTTAGCATTTCAAACAACAATGTACATGGAACAAGCCCCTTTCTACGAGGAAGCAGCCTTTCGACAGCTTCAATCACATCTTTTCTTGGGTTCCTCTGGCACAAGGATAAGCTTTCAACGCCTGAATCACTATAAAAACCCCACTTCTTTGCATAGTTGCAAAGGGACGCAGCTATATATTCAGGCAGCAGTCCCCGTTGATTCATTTCACTGATTATAGGCTCATATAGCTGGAGTGGCAATGTTGTCAAATCCTCTGACTTCCAATCAAGAACAAAGAGCCTTCTTCTTGCACTTGGCCTGAAACATTCTTCTTCGTCCGCACTATTCTGGCCACAAGATGAAATCTTCATTGGTTCTCCGAGAAGCCGGGGTTCCTCTAGTGCCTTGTGAATAATGGAATCTATGCAGGCATCTATCAGGCCCAAATTCAGTGCCGGTTCAAGGTTACTAACTACAGAATGATACGCCTTGATCGTTTCATTCCAACCAGTAAGGACTCTTTGTTCGAAGAACGTTAGAGCTCTATTTAGAAGATTATCAGGGCTGTGATTTTCAGTCATCTCCAGATAGTGAGCAAGGCAAGTGATCGGAATAACATTCTCTGTTGTGAGATTAAGTTCAAATCCATGGCAGAATCTTGCAACAAGCTCAAACGTTTCAGGATCAGTACGAATATCCCTTAAAAAGTCGCTGACGTTTCGTGGGTGGTTTTCTTTGAGTAGGGAGGCCATTTTTTTTGATCTTGCAGCCAAAAGTTCCTACCAGAACATGCTGTTAGACGCAAAAAATGAAGCAATAGATTATAGAATAACAAAGTGTACGTGATCACATTGTATTTTCACCTTCAACTTACCACATTAAAAGCAAACGGCATACCAAGTACTTCGAAATGCACATCTGGAAATCTACACTTAGACAACCTGAAACAAAGATAGGGAATCAATCGATAATTAAATGGTAAAAATAAAACGCCAACGATTGTAAGTCTTTTGTGCTACAGTTAGCCATTCACAGAAGTGGAGAACATATGAAGAGTGAAGAGGGGGAAAAAAATGTTTACATGGATGACGCTTTGTCTGCAATTCTCGTGTTACAATCTGCCATTTTCCAGCTCCACGGACTATACTGTCCTCAGTTTCTGATCCTACAAAACTTACTCCAAATGAATCTGAACAATACTGCCAAAGTTAGATTACTGATAGTCAATTGATTTCTTTATCTGCACAATGTCTCGGTTTGACAGCTCTATCATACGATGGTTCAAGCATAATGCATTGAATTGTTCAGACTTGAGAAGAAACCACACTAAAAATTCAATCTTTTGGATGAATATAGAGATTAAACATCGACGGCTCTGTGCTGGCTATGACATGGTGTTGAATGTTTAAGAGAGGAGTTGGAACACAGACCAAAATGAAGAGAAACTCTGGAGAGGAACGCTTAGCTGTGCAGAATACGTGAGCGATTTTTGAAAATTGAAAATTGAAGAAAACTATACGGAGGGAGAATATTGGGAGGGAGAATATTGGGTAATTATCTGGTATCTAATGCAGATTTCATATACACAATGATAAAACGTTTTCCATGGAGAAGATCTCAACAATCCTTAAACCAATTGCAGATACTGTATCCCTATTTATTGGGATGAGATCTTTACGAATTTCGACACGGCTATATTTGTCAGTTCATATTCCACTTAAGAGATATATTGAATCCTGATGTGATCAGGATTCATCACAATGATATCCATATGAATAGGAAGTTATTAGATTTAGTTAAGAAACCATTAGATGTTGAAAGATTGCTGGGGTTTGCTATGCCTTTCAATCAGTGGACAAAGACACAATTTTGTCCAGTGTTCCAATAAGCGTCTGTTATTTGTCCCAGAGCCAAAGGACTTAAACAAAGCCTCTCCTATGCTCTACCATTAATTGTTTCTTATTAGTCAATGCCAATGGACAACGCATAATATCCCCAAGGCCTACACATCTTTCTGCTATAAACCAAAGATCAGAACGATATTTACTGCATTCACAGGACCATATGCTTTTTGGCTGGGCTCAGTTGATTTGATTTATACTGATAACTATTTTGTCACGTAATTTTTTTTTAAGATGAAAGGAATACGTAGGAGTAAGGCAGCATACTATCAAACCTCTCCATATTCTACTTTATTGTGAAACTTCGGATTGAGTGTGATGATGATGAAAATGATGTTGAAAGGAATACTATATATAGAGACTACATTATTACAATGAGTTCAAGAAAGCACTTGACAACAAAAGACACAGTGAAGATACAAAGGAACAAGTAGGAAATGAATCTACAACTGAGGGGAGAATGTTGCATAATATTGAATTTAAGTAACTCTTTTTCTCTAATGTTATATTATATTGAATCATTCTTAAATTTTTAGTGATATTTTAAGATAGTAAACTTTAACTTAACTATCTCTAATGATTCTAATAACATTCTAAGATAGTAAACATTAATTCAAGTAAAAAGGATATTTTAAATTTAAAATCTTTATATAATATAAATTTGAAATCCTTATATTATGCTTTTTTGTTTGATGCGCATATAGCATGATTCATTTTTTATGATTTTAACTCTCTTCCGTATGAGAGTATATGTTATCTCATATTCAATACAAAAGATAGTTCATACACAATTAACACTTGCCTTGTTTACTTGTTTAATCATTTAATTCACCCTTTATAACTCACATCTAGTGTTTCACTTGTTTAATCATAACTCACATCTAGCATGTTAAGATAGATTGGACAAACTTATCATTTCTTTAGGTTATGTGGTTATTAATAATCCCTTTTTGTTTAATATACTTCATATCGTTATTAGTACTTCAAGTCTTGAACTCCCGTTTATTACTTAATAACATGTTTAAAACTTGTCTCATCTTCATTTTTATAAAGTAGTAGAGACAGTTATCTTTTGGGGAAGGTATTTCATATGTTTGACATACTTTTTTTTTTAGTGTAAAACTAGGAATGATAATAGGTTAGGTTAGGTTAAGATATCTCGTTGTTTGGTTGAGCTTGTTATGGTTAGAACTCAACATGAGCCCTTTTAGGCTACCTCAAAATAATGTCATTTTGGTTTTAAACTTCAAACAAAAATGTTATTTTAGATAGTTAAACTAAAATGATGTCATATTAAAGGAAGAGATTCAAGCCTTTTGGCAAGCCTTTCAACTTTTCAAAATGCTCCCTTAGGTCCAAGCCTAGTTAACACGGCCTGATTCATTGAATTCAGGCTGTACTTGTTAATTTATGTCTTCGCGGTCAATCAATTGGTGCAATTTTATGTATGATATTATTATTTTAATTAATAAAGACATTATTTTCCTTTATATATTTTGTTAATTAGATTTGATGTTTTACTACAAAAATAAAATTCTTAGAATAATAACTGTGCAATTGAAATTATAGTGGGATCATAATTATGGGATTTAATTTACATTTATGTATTATTTCTAAATTACTCCTATCTATAGATCCATCAAGATAGGATATTAATGAAGCAGTAAAACTAGCACAAGTTATTACGAAGAAAATAATTGATCTCATAAATTAAATTATGAAAATATTTAAATAAATACATAAGTTCTTATTAGAGAATAAGTTAACTGAACTAACTCGATTATAAGAATCTTAAAAGAAATACTACTTATGTGTTTATGGATTTTCTTACTATGATAGTTTTATAACTGATATTTAGATTTGAGATTATCAAAGTATCTTATATAAGATTTACTGTGTTTTGATACTATTTATGATATATCTAATTAGGATACATCAATTGGTAGTATTTTGATACATTATGAACCATGTAGAGATAATTGAATAAGTTAAATAAGGATTTGTCTTAAAGTAATTAGAACAAATGTTTTAGTGTTCATGAATAGTAGTAGTCTAAGGAATTCTTGACTAAAATGAGTTGACATTTGAAAAATGTTTTCTAATATCAATTTCTAAGTAGCAAGAATTAACATTATTTGATTTATAGGAGTAGACAATATATCCGTACTCTATAACTAATTGGAACATTAGAGATGAAAGGATTAGATCATACATCTTAACCATACATAGACTGATTGAGTCAAACTACTTTAACATTCATAATATTTGGGTAGTCATGATATACTACTAGATGTCAATCTTAATTTATGATTATAAATTGTCTAATTATAGAATTAGTGATAAATTAAAAAAATTTGTAATTATAAATTAGAATTATAATTTACAATCATTGCAACATATTAGGAACCTAATAGGTTACACATAAAGAATAATTAAAAAGAAAAATCAATTTAAAATAAATTAGATTTAATAGTGAAATCGAGAAACTTCAAGAATCAAATATAAGATATTTGATTATATTAAAATTAAATTATAATTATAATTAGAGTTTGACTTTGACTTTGATATAAGTAGGTGATTCAAATTTAATAAGAAATAAAAACCTTATTCTTTAAAAAAAAAAGGAAATAAGCGTAAGGGAGCTAGCATTCCTACTTGTTCCCCTAAAACAATGAATTTTTTTTCTACCATGTGGATACTATTAGAGATAGGATGCTTGAAGAGTTTCTGATTGACACTCTTGAAAATGTTTTTATAAGAATTTGAATCAGGTTCAATTTATTTACCTTTTACTATTTGCAATTTTTAAGTTAATTAATAAGATTCGAGTAAGAAACAATAAAATTTTATTTATTAAATGCATATATGATTCGATCACAATTGGTTTCGTAATAGTAGTATCAAAGCCTCCTTTAATTATTTAAATTAATTAAATTGCTTGATTTTTATTAATTTGATAAAAATTAAGGTTAAAACTATCAATTAGGGTTTTTTTATTTTAAATCTAATTGATTCCTTCCAATCAACTTTTTTGGAAGGTTAAACTTGCTTATGAAAAAAAACCCCTTTTTAATTAGGTTTTATGAAAACCTAACCATGTTTATTCTTTGTTTTTGAAATCGTAAAATTGATACCTCATCTTGTTTTTGCTTCTAGAAACCTGGAAATTGCCATACCTTATTTTGGGTTTGAAAATAAATTTGCATGCTTGAATTAGTGTAAAATCTGAATATTTTTCTACAATTTTAATTGTGGTATTTGAAAAAATATTGATGCAGGTCCCATCTTAGTTTCTAAGTTTATTGCATTTTTTTTGATACTTTGATTTGTATGTGTAATTATGTTTGATCTAAATCAGTGGCAGGAGACGCCTGTGAGCTTTCTCCAGTGACAGACAAAGCCAAGGACGGAGCCACATAAATCTAAAAACTTTTAATTTAAAATTGTTATGTTAATTAAAATTTCATTAAAAAATAAAAATTGCCCCCATTAATTTAATTGGTGACAAAAAATAATAATAAAAATGATAGATATATTAATGGGGTGTTTGTTTCTGTTTTTATTTTTGGTTTTCTGTTTTTGTTTTCAAATTCGGTAAAAAATCTTGTTTGTTTGAG
>JANZLD010000002.1:20411301-20421958 GCA_026413575.1 Erythroxylum carthagenense | reverse complement strand
CCATTGGACAATTATTTCGGTACCATACGGTCAATCGGTCTGTCACTCAAAAATTTCCGGTCCAGACATTTTCTCCCGAATTTTCAGAAATTTTCCTATAGGCCACTATCAACCACCAATTACTCTTAAACTATTTTAAATCAATTATTCAAACCCAATATTCCTAATTTCTCAATCGATTCTCAATCCAATCAATTTACACTCACAATTAAATACCGGAAAACTATGAATGCATGTACCTAAAATGCGTATGCAAGGAACCCATTCCTCTATAATTAGAGGCCAATGACATGATCAATCAGTAATATACAATGAAAATCCTAACCCGTCCCAATTTACCAAAATGACCCTCCTATCAGTAACGGGATGTTACATCAAGAACTATAAGTTCACTTCCAAATGGAACATGAACCTTAAGTTGATACATATGATGTAAACCAATGGTTCAAGAGATATATAGTCTACAATGCACTGGTAGGATATGTCATGCCCCATTAGATCAGATTTATATATTAAAAGGGGGAAGAAAATGTGTTGCTCCTGGAAGATGAGCCTACAACTTTTAAAGAAGCAACTTATGAAATCGATTCTTTAAAATGGAATGAAGCCATGAGATCTAAAATGGAATCCTTATACACTAAGTATAGACTTTAGTGATTTTTAAAAAAAGTACAAACTTTAGTGATGCTCCTAATGGTTTTATACCTATAGGATGCAGGTGGGTTTTTAAAGAAAAACTAGATGGTATTGTATACATACAAAGCAAGGCTAGTGTTAAAGGTTAAAAACAAAAATAATGAGTTAATTTTGATGAAACCTTTTCGCCAGTAGCTATACGTAAATATATAAGGATCTCATTGGCTATAGCCACATATCATGATTATGAAATCTGATAAATAAATGTCAAAATAACATTTTTCAATAAAAATTTGATTGAGGATATGTATATGACACAACCTAAGGGCTGATTCCAAGAGATCTCCTAATTAAGTATTCAAGTTGCAAAATTCTATTTATGGACTTAAACAAATGTCTCATAATTGGAACATTTTTTTGATAAAACAATCAAAGAGTTTAATTTTGTTAAAAAATGGATGAAATATGTGTTTATAAGATGGTTAGTGAGAGTGTAGTCATTTTCCTAATATTATATTTGGATGACATATTGTTGATTAGAAACCATATACCAATGTTGCAATCTATAAAGATTTAGTTAGCTAAGAAATTCTCCATGAAGGATATGGAAAAACCAACTATATTCTAGAAATAATGATCTATAAAGATAGATCAAAAAGGTTACTTAACTTATCCTAATCCACATATATAGACAAAGTGCTAAATAAGTTTAGCATAGAGAATTCTAAAAGGGGATTCTTACCTATATCGCATAAGATTTCTCTCATATATGGTATGTGTTATCATGCACAAGAAAAAGATAGATAAAATAGATTTTTTTCTATATGTTTTGGCAATTGGATCGATTATATATGTGAATTTATGTATTAGACCAGATGCCTCTTATGTTTTGAGTATAACGAGCAAATTTTAAGCCAATCTTAGTGATGTTCATGAACGACTATGAAAAACATATTATATTTAAGAAAGACTAAAGATGTTTTCTGAGTCTATGAAGGAGTTAAATTGAGAGTTCGTGGGTATTTAGATGTTAGTTTTAGTTCAATCCAAATGATAGCAGATTATAATTAGTGTATATATTCCCTCTAAATGGTGTTATGATAAGTTAGAAGATTTCTAAACAAATAACCAGTGTAGATTCTATAACCAAAGTAGAGTACATTTCCAAGTCAGAGGCAGCAAAAGAAGTAATTTAGATCAAGAAGTTCATTATTGAACTTGGAGTGATTCCTAGCATTAATGAGCCAATAATATTATATTGTGACAATAATGGCACTATTGCATAAGCAAAGGAATCAAGATATCATCAACAATCCAAATATGTACTCAATAAATTTCATATGATCAAAAAGATAGTGAAGCGAAAAGACATAGTATTGGAGTAAGTTCCCAACGAAGATAATCGTATAGATCCTGTCACTAAACCATTATCTCAAAAGATACATGATTAATTTATGGATGAATATGGTATTAGATACATAGGCAATTGGTTTTAGTGTAAGTTAGAGATTGTCAATTTATGTCCTTATAGCGTTGGCTACAATTTTATGTATAGCATTATTATTTTAATTAACAAAAGGTATTCTTTATTTATTATGCAATTGAAGTTGTGATTAGATCATAAATATGAGAGATTCGTTTTGCATTCATAAATTGTTCCTAGTTGTAGTTCCATCAAGACGAGATATTATTGAAACAGTAAAAATAATACATGTTATGTTTCTTTCTTATAAAGAAAGTAATAGATCTTATAAATTGAAGTATAAAGATACTTAAACAAATGTGTGAATGCTTATTAAAGTTCATTAACTAACTTAATTATGAGGATCCTAAATGTTATATGTATATGGATTTTCTCATTATAATGGTTGTATAATTGATCCTTAAACTTGAGATTACTAAAACAACTCATATAAGAATCATTGTGTTTTGATGCTATTTATGACATATGTTAATTACAGTAGCTTAGTTAGTAAGGCTTAGGTACAATATGAACCATACAGAGATAAACGAGTAAGTCAATAAAGGATTCGTCACTCTAAAATAATCAGAGAGAATGTTCCATTTTTTTATTAGTGGTGAAATAAGGAATTCTTTGGACAGAGTGAATTGATATTTGAAAAAATATTTTCAAATATCAATTATAAATCAATTACTAATTAGTATGAATGAATATGGTTGGATTTATAAGAGTAGACATTATATCTATACGCTATATTTAATTGGAATATTGAATGATGAAAGAATTATACATAATAACCATGCTTAGACAAGTTGAGTTAAATTGCTTTGACATTCTTAATATTTGGGTGGTCATGATATGTAGTTATATGTTAATCTTGATCTATAACTATATATTATTTAATTAGATAATTAAAAATAAACTAAAAAGAGTTTTAATTTATCTAATTCTAATTATAATTATGAATTGTATTTATAATTTATAATCATTGTTAATATATTAGGAACCTAATAGGTCTATTGTAAGGAATAGTTAAAAAGAAAAAATCAATTTAAATTAAGTTATACTTAATTGTAAAGTTTAAGAAACTTTAAGGATCTAATATGAGATATTTGATTTTATTATAATTAAATTATAATTATAATTTTGACTTTAATTATAATTAGGGGATTTGATTTAATGAGAAATAAAACCTTAATGTTTTTTTAATAAGAAATAAGCATAATGGGTTTGCACTCCTGTTTAAAAACACAATAGGCTCTCCTACACTAAGCTCTTTTTTAGTGTCCTATTTTTGGTCCTTTATTCTAAAACTATTATCTAAGCAGTAATGTGAATTCCTCACTAGACCTTTCATAATAGAGGATGTTGAGAATGTTATTTTCAAGTTTAATCCTAACAAAGCTCTAGGTCTAGATAGGTTTAGTGCATGTTTTTATCAAAAGGCTTAGGATTTATTGAAAATATGTTAGAGAGGCAATCTTAAAATTCTTCTCCATTGTTAAGATGCTAAAAGTGTGGAATAAAACCCATAATTTTTGTTCCCAAGATCTTCAATTCTTCTTTGATGAAAGATGTTAAACCTATAGCATGCTATAACACTTTCTACAAGATAATCTCCAAGATTCTAACTTCAAGGCTTGAGCTAATTTTTCCATCTTTTATTAATCCTTCACAAGTAGCATTCTTAGAAGGAAGGAATATTATAGAAAATATCTTACTCGCTCAAAAGTTATACAAAAACTATCATTTACAAAGGCTAGTTAGGAATCATGTAGTAAAGATTTATCTACATAGGGATTTTGATTCAATGGATTGGGATTTCATTCTCAACTCTTCGGAAGCTTTCAGATTCTTGTTCATTTCATGGATTGGCTCATAGATCATAACTCCTTCCTTTAGTTTGATTATCAATGAAGAATCATAAAAGTTTTTCAAGGGTGAAGGGGAATCAGGCAAGGAAATCCCATTTTCCCTTACTTACCATCCATATTAAGGTCCCTTCGAGGCTTATTAATTACAATATAAGATTGAAGAATTGTTTTAAGCTTCAAAATGAAAAGTGAACAATTGTAGATATTCAAGCTTTCTTTTATTGATGACCTTCTGCTATTTTATGGTGTCAATTCCCTATCAATTTCTTATCTTGAGTCTCTAGAATCCTTCAACTAGATATCTTGCTTAAGTATTATCAGAGAAAAGAGTTACCTGGTGATCTCAATTGACATAGTTCAATCTTATTTGAAACTTACTAATGTTATGAGTATGTGTTTCAAATATCCTTCATTTACTTATCTGGGTACTCTACTTACCTTTAAAAGAATCTCATATATGGATTACCAACCTTTATTTGATATATTTAGAAGTAGAATTGACAATTAAGCAACAAATTTCTTACATACGTAGGAAAAATACAATTGATAACTTTACTGCTTAACACCTTATACATCTACTAGTACTCTCATCTTATTCTTCCAAAGAAGTTATATAGGATATTAAGAAGTTTTTTAGGAAATTTATATGGATAAGTGATGGTCATTTGAAACCTTATGCAAAGGTTAGTTAGAAGAACATTTATTTTCCAAAGAAGGAAGGGGGTTTCGACATCCATTCAATATTGAATATGGTCTTGATTGCTAACAGTGTGTGGAGAATCCTAAATGAAAAGAAGTTCTTATTGATCAAATGAATTCATAGCCATTACGTAGAGGATATGAACTTTTGAACAATTAAGCCTAACCTTAACTAAGATGATAAAGCCATCTGGTTGTGGCCCTCCTTTGAAATTTTTATCAATAAAACTTGCAAGGATTTGTTTAGCTCCAAACTCCAAGAACTAACTGGCATAGAATATTTTGGAGCAAGTAGTTTTTGCTAAAAATCTAATTTATCCTTTGGTTAGCAATGAAGAACAACCTAAGTACATTGGATAGGACAAAAGGCTCTCCACTCCCCATTTCTAATCCTAGGTGGTTGTTGTTTTTAAAACCCCCAGAAACTATAATTCAACTTTTCTTTGCTTGCCCTTACTCCAATTGCTTAGAGAGGGATATTCAACAAAGGTATACTCAATTCTTTCAAAAAGAAATTGGATCAATATAGTTCAGTAGACTTTTACTTATCATCAGCTTGGAAAAGAGGATATCAAGTTGTTCAAGATAGATTTTAGATGCATTATATACTCAATTTAGTGGGAAAGGCACTTATAGATATCTAAAAACCGAAAAATGGATTTACATTTAGTTGCTCTAAGTAATTTAAATAGGCTCAAGGAATTAACTCTGACAAGAGTTACAAGGCTCACTTTTTTCCTAGAATGTCACGTAGATGGAATATCTAAGGGCTATGTATTTCCCCTTAATAAATAAGGCCTATTCTTTGTCCCATGCTCCAATTCTTAATGGATAAATAGTTAGCTTATAATATGCCTTTTTAAGGGTTATAATTATTTCTCTTTAAGCCTTAATTCTTTTCAAATCAATAGCAAGTAAGTGATTTTAATCAAGTTAAAAGGTTAAAGGAGACTCTAATATCAATATTGAGAAATTAACTATGATTAAATCACAGGAATAATGGAAAGATAAATTTTACAATTTGTCGTTCAGATCCTATAAATAAGAGATTGAATTATCCAACTTAAATTCTTATAAAAATTTCTTCTCAAGCTATCAACCATAAGTTGTACATGTTATGTGTCCACCTTTTAACAATATCCATATAGCAAGATAGGAGTGCTAGCTCCCTTTTGCCTCTTTCTTATTTTTTTAAAAAAGACACTAAAGTTCTTTTTAATTAAAATTAAATTTTCAGTTATAGTCAAAGTCTATCTTTAATTTTAATAAAATCAAATATCTAATCAAATTTTATAATTAAGTTTGACTTAATTTAAATTAAAATTTCTCTTTTAACTACTTATTAGGCGTGACTTATTAGGTTCCTAATATATTAGTAATGATTATAAATTATAATTATAATTTGTAATTAAATTAGATAAATTTAAACTCCTTCTAATTTATTTTTAATTCTATAATTATTATAATCATTGTTCAAAATTAATGTCAAACATCATAATCACTCAAATATTAGGAATTTCAAATTAGTTTGACTTAAACTATCGATGTATGGTTATGATGTATAATTTAATCATTCACTATCAAATGTTCCGATTGAACATAAAGTATGAAATTAGTGTCTACTATTTTAAATTCAATCATATTGTTCTTGTTAATTAGCATTGATTTATAATTGATATTGAAAAACAACATGTTCAAATCTCAATTCACTTTGACTAGAGATTTCCTTAAATCACTACTAATCAAAGATACTAGAACATTCTCCCTAACTACTTTAAAATGGTGAATCCTTTATTGACTTTTTTAATTATCTCAATACGGTTCATACTATATTCAAATACTACTGATTGAGCTACCATAAATAAAATAGGTAGCATTAAAACATAATAATTTCTACATAATATGCATTGATAATCTCAAGTCTAAGAATTAATAATATAAGCATCATAATTAAGAAATCTATAGATACATAAGTAAATTTCATTTGAGATCCTTATAATTGGGCTAGTTCAATGAACTTCTATCTAATAAGTATCTACATGTTTGCTTAAGTATCATATAAGATCAATTAATTTTTTTATAAGAAAGAAAAATAGCATATGCTAGTTTTATAGTTCTATCAGTATCTCATCTTAATATATAAATACAAATTGAATATTATAATTATGATATCATTATAATTTTATTGCACAATAATTACTCCAAGGATCTTACCTTTAATATTAAAACATCAAATATAATTAACAAAATATATAAAGATAAATAGCACATTTAATTAATTACATCTCAAAATATATAACAAATTAATTAGTTTTAGAGCATATACAAACACCTTCCATATACTTTTTAAGTTGAACATACAAGATGTGAAATGGATTTTGAAAAGTTCATAATACAAAGGCATAAAATTTTGTCTTCCACCTTGCTTTATATTGTAATGATTGTATGGTTACAACATAACATCAATCACAACACTTGCCTTAAATCTCTTCTCAACTCTTCTCATATCCACTAATTGCTTCATTACGTTTATACTCAATCCTTGTGAAACTTGATCATTTGTATCACTGCTTTCTTATGAATTAATATTTGATCCACACATAATTGATTTGCATCTCTTACTAAGGAATATAACTTAGAGAAGCATATCCTAAAAAACTTGAAATAGAGTTATACGGCAAAGTGGAAATCAATGTTATACCACTGTTTAGCTAAAGGACAACATTGTTCCAATTAGAAAGACAATCACTTATCATGCACTTGGGATAAGTTTTAGGTGCTTTGTTATGTATCTTTGTTTGCCCACCTATTTTTGTGAGATAGGTAGTAAAAAATTACAATGTCACTCCAAATGTCTTAAATAATGCTTTCTAAAATAAGCTAATGACAGTTGGATCCATGTCCAAAGTAATTGTTTGAGGCGTTCTATATAGTTTGAAAAATTGAGAATCAAAGCTCGTAATAACATATTAATCACGAACTCAACTTGAATTTTTTTATCTAATTCAAGTGCAACCTAATTATGATTAGACCGAAAAAATTTTCCTGAGCTCGAGCCTATTTAGGTTTTGATAAATTTAAAAGCAACTATTCATCAAGATATAAAACGACCTGTTTTGTTATACATGTATGATGAAGTTTTGTACATGAAAGAAGTTTAAGCTTCAAGATAAGCTTAGGTTATGAAGCCTAAACTCAAGCTTAGCTTGAAGCCTAAATTTGAGGGCCTAAGTTCAAGCTCAGCCTAAAAGTCAATTTAAAAAAAAAAACTTGAGCCTAGACTGAAGATTGATTAATTCAAGCAAAGCTTTTGACTTTAAGCTAGACTAGACTAAACTTGAGTTCTTTAACTACCCCTACTTACTTCTCACTTATCTATCTTTCGTCAAGCTCCTTCACTTCATCTCATATGGAATGACAAATATAGCCCAACTTGAATCAACCTGAGTTGATCCAAAGTTAATAGGTCAAACTCGAGTTGATCAAAATTTAGAATAAGCTTGAATTTTGATGAAAAATTTGGCTTTAGATTCGACCTAAATGGTCAAAGCCCACCCCAAAATAATGTTATTTTGAACCTTAAGGCCAAAATGACGTAATTTTAGGCAATTTGAATAAGATCTAGTCTAGACTCAAGTCACGCAATGTAAACCATAACTTTTCATTGTCATTCCTAAGCTCGTGTCAAGCTTCTTTTCACATAAAGAAAATGAAGAACTTCTTCCATTGTTTTGGTTATTAAATGACCTCATTTGCAAATAATTTGCTACTTATGTTGAAGGTAATTTAGGTGTTGCTCATCTTGAGATAAGAATTAATTTAAAGTAAAAAAGTATAAATTTGTCCTCTAACTTTAAAGTCAGGTGCATCTGGGATAAGGCCCCAATTTTTTATTTTTACTAATTTAACTTCTAACTTTTTAAAATATTCTCTTAAAACTTTCCTTTTATCAACACTTGTAAACATTTTAAAATCAAAAGAAATAATTACTCGGCCAAATGTGAAGTCATTAAACCACCAACAATAAATAAAACGTTTAATAAACCTAAAAAAAGAAAAAAAAAACTAGAAAAGGAACCAAACATAAAAGAGAATGACATTCACCAAATTTAGACAACCAGGCATAACCAAAGATTATACAAAACTACAATAAATATAAGAGATTTTAAATTAATTTTGAAATTGATTTTGCTATTACCATTTTCTTATTAATGACTAATTTTTTGAAGATGTTTGTAACTACACAATCATTCAACACCAACATTAGAAGACAAAAATGAGGACCAATTTGAATTTTTTTGGGGAAATATCTATAAATACCAATGAATTAAAGGTCTTAAAAGAATTATTTTGGAAGTTCAAGGTTAATTTTAAATTTTAAAAATAAAAAAAACTTATATACAATTGACCTCAAAATTAGAGAACTAATTTAAATTTGTTTCTATTGGATAATTATTTTAGATAAATTTAGTTAGCATAGGAGATTATCTTCTAGGAGATAAGGTTATCTTCTAGTAGATGAGGTAAGATATACTATAGATTGGATAAGTTAGTATATATGAAAAATCTAATAGTTTAGTAGTATTAGGATAAGTTATACTCGTGTACAAATTACATATAATCAGAAAAATAAATTGACTTTTTCTTCTGATATTTTCTATACTCTCTTGTTTCATAGTATTAGAGCTACCGATTCTGGTAGCCTAATTTTTTTCCAACCACATCATGGCTGGAGTTCAACCGACCTTTGGTTCCTTTGATAAGTTCCAAACCTCATCCCAAACACCTTGTTACGTAATACCTTCAGCCCAAACACGATCTCCTCCTATTGATAATCTTTCATTGCAAATCACGCATCATAGATTAAATAGAACAAATTTTCGAGAAAAGTCCTAACCAATCATGCTCGTAATCAAAGGAAGAGGCAAGGCTGGATATCTAACAGGGGCAATTCCTCAACCACATGAAACAGTAGTCACTTACGGTGCTTGAGAAGCTAAGAATTCTATTATCATGGCTTGGCTTATAAATTCAATAGAGCCAAAAATAGGAAGAACCTACCTATTCTGCAAAATAGCAAGAGAAAACTGGGAGGCTGTGTAAGAAATATATTCTGATTTGGAAAACACTTCTCAAAGCTTTGAAATCATATCAAAGATCAGAAATACTTACCAAGGTAATATGGCTATTACCGTGTGGTCGGGCCGGTCATACTGGGCCCGAATCCAGGCATAACAGCCCAAGGGCCGACTGGATTATTCTTCAAAGATCAGTCTCATGCCTATTCCAAGCCCAGCCCACACTTCACGGCCCATCAGCAGATGGAGGACTCCCATGCAAACGTAAAGACTTAAACCTAGCACATGCACCATATATAAGGTATAATTCTGCCATAACAAAGCTACACAACTCATAACCCTAGCTCTCTTTGCTTTTCGGCAACCCTACCTTCACAAAAAGACTCACTTGAGCACCGTGTATTATAACTTACTAAATTATGGTAGGACATGAATCTATTTTAAGCAGTAAATTGGGAGAGTCGTGCTGATGCGGAGAAGTATGAAAAATTATTAGAGAAAGAGAGTTTTTTATTTCTTGTAGGGACTTATGTTGGACTTGATAAAGTACGAGGAAGGTTACTCGGTTTAAAATCATTGCAATCAATATGAGAAATGTTTGTTGAGGTTCGTAGGAAGAGAGTAGGAAAAGGTCATGCTTACTTCACATACTTCTGAACAAACCTCTCAAGGCTCAACTTTAGTGGCAAACTCTCGAAAGGAATCTACTTACCAAACCCGAGAGCAAAAAACCAAGAACAAGTAGTGTTGGGACCCGATCTCGTGACCGGACCCCAACCGGAAAACAAAGAACGAAAAATGGAGAACAAAGCAGAAAACAAATCGGATCGGAAGTCATAAGCGGAAGTGTCGAAAGCGAATCGACGGAATCGAATTCAAATTGAATCGAACAAATCGGATAACAAAAT
>JANZLD010000002.1:20335226-20367508 GCA_026413575.1 Erythroxylum carthagenense | reverse complement strand
CCTTCTCCCTTTTTCTCATAGATTAAGTCACTATGGGTTTAGGACCCATAGTGCTGTCCGGATCTGTGGTGCTATCAGACGCTATAACAACCTGGTCTGCTCTGAAAGCAAGTATAATTTTACCTTCATTTTTAGGGTTTTTCTCACATTGATATCTATGCTTAGTTTCAGGCTTGTATTATTGCACGATCAATATATACATTTCGGCAGTGCCAAACTTCGATTTGAAATCTAACAAATAAGTAGATAATCATGAACAATCAATCCAGCAGCTGTGGCAAGAGTCCTTTCGAACCTTGGATCAATACATGAAAGCAAGCAAGCTAGAAAGAGAGACCATAACCAAATAAGAAGAGTGCTCAGGGGTTACAGAGAAATCGTCTCTTATACATCTCCTCAGCCTATATCACACAAGTTATAAATATTGAAAGCTTCTTGATCTTTTATGAGATACTGGTCTAGATGATCTAATGTTCAAGAAAAATTCCATTGTGTCTCCTTCCTGCCACCCCACCAAGAACTACTTCAAAGATTTTGCCAACAATTCCATCACTTGAAGAAATTTCCACTCCTTCAAAAGCCAAAGTTCAAATGACTATAGTTCCTCATTCATTGAAAGATGTGGAGAAAAGGTTAGGTTCTTTATCAGATGTCATGATACCCATTGAAAAGGAGGATTCAAGTAGTCCATCAAATTCAAGTGGCATTATATGCACAAGCCAAGTTCCATGTTCAATATTAGCAGATTTGGAGATCCCTCGTTTGACAACATTTCTAAGAAGAATGATTTTGCATACATAATGAAGAAACAATTTGGTTCCAGAACTCCATCTTCAGTGGCACAATGTCTAGCAAGGGACCTTCATCCAGTACATAAACAACTATGCCAATGAACACTGAAGGATTCAAGCCTCACAGAATTGGCCCAGCAGTCCAAATCAGGTCAGTGATTCCAGTTTGCACCAGCACCTCAATTCAAATCCCCATGAACATCATCTTCTAGTGCACTCCTTTCACGTTTACTCAAATTTACACACAAGCCAGAGCAGAGTTAACAATGTTCAACAAGCTAGAATCCACAGACACAGTCACAAAAACCAGAGAGACAACATAATAATGAGGACTTGGGTTAAGAATAATGGCTCTTCTATTATTTTTCTTCTTTTTTATATATTTTTAATATACTTGCTGATGTGTAATATTATATGCCATGTAGATGCTGCCCTATCAAAGAATCTTGCTTATGTGGTGGGTCACATCAACACCATTAACTATAAGGTTAACGGCAGGCTAGTTTTCAACAAATTAAAAGTTTTAATATTTTATTGCTGCTTTTAATAGGGCTAGTATTAAAGTTTGATATATTAAATGTAATTTATCCAAGAAAAAAATGAAGAACTTAGATAGAGTGAGAGAACAGTTGTCTCAAAGAGCAAAAACAGACCTTGGTGTATATCAGATTAAATGATCTTGCAGTTTCTAAGAAAGATTCTAAATATGCCCGCAGTTTGGCTTCCACTTCTGTATACTCCTCATCTGGATTGTAAGCATGCTATAAAGAGAACACAAAAGAAAAATTAGGTGATGAAATTAACAACATTTTAAGGGAACATGCAAACAGTAGAATAACTACAATAAAAAGGCATAATTGAAAACTTTTTTTTTTTTGGAACTAATTTCAGTATTTTAAGACTAGATTTAGGAGAAAACAAAAGTACACCAAACTCATGAAAGATGCACGCTTTGACCTGTGCATCTAATAAAATATACGCAATGACAACTTTCACATAGAAAAATGTTCTGCATATTATACAACAAGTTGAGAAAAGTTGAATTAACATATGACATACAAAAGGTGAAACTTGATTCTGGAACACCATATCCATGCAATTTTCAAAGAAAGTGAAAATCCCGGGTTTCTAAGGTGGGAACAGTACACACACACGCACACACACATAGAGAGAGAGTACATCAGAAAAAATGAAAAATGAAATTGGAAAGTAAAGACTGGAAGAAAAGGGTGTTGGGATAAACCTTTGAAGCCAAATCATCAACTTTCTGTTGAAGATTTGAGAGTATCTTAGATTGTTCGGTAAGCTTTGCCTCCAACTCAGAAACATCTGGCCTACGAATGTGCTTTGAAGGGCACAGAATGTTACTAATCTAACGACATGAAGACTAAGCAGGGCCAGCTTATAATTCGCATTACATTGGGAATGGAGAGAGAAGTAGTGTCTTACAATGGATAGATTGACTGAATCTGAACGTCTGCGGGAAACAATTTGCAATCTTCAGAGAAAATCAAAGCTTGTTTCTCAGCAATAGAATCAATGAGTTGAATGTCTTTAGCCACCTGCTCATCGATACTGCAAAGAAAGGCCATGACATTGGAGCATAGAGAAAAATATATAAAAAGAAATAAAGTGGCAATAATAGCTAAGAATTGAAATTTAAAAGTTGGGCCACCAGCCAACCTCCAGTCAGGATGATCAGCATACATAGTAGCCTCGACAAGATCCACGATAAGACGAAGGAATTCAGTACGATCTTCATAGGATCCACGTCCCTGGAAAAAGAAAGGCAGGCAGGCATCAATTCATGTAAATAACTAAAAAAGCAAGGCGTAATGATGGCAATAATAAATATAAGAAAAAGAGCAGTAATCAATAAGGCTTACTTGGATGGCTTCAGTATCAATAATAGTAGTAATACCCAGAAACTTGGCAATCTCAGCCAAATCTACAAGAAATAATCTCATGCATTTAAACAATTTCATAATATGGAAAACGAAAAAGGGCAGAGCTTTGGTTTACACTGGATGCGAGCAGTCTCTTCGTCCCGATGGGTAGCATCATCGGGGTGTTGTAAGTTGTGGGGTGAAAAAGGCGATTTATCACCCAAAAGCCTACAAGCAAGCAATTGAGTGAAATGTGAGTTATAATTGACTGCACTACAGTGTAAATATAATAATGTACGAGGCCTGATAGATAGATAGATAGATAGGTAGGTAGGTAGGGTTTAGGATTGTTTGTTACTTGAAGAAAAGCCATTCAAGAAGAGCATAACGCTCCATGCCGGCGAAGAGTAGAGATTGAGCAGGAGCGTTGGCTCTTGGATATTTCAGCATCCCTAACTTCCTCTGCACCTCTTCCATTTGCTTGCTTCCCATTTCATTTCCTTCCCCCAATGTCGCCACTACTACCGTACTTATACCAGCAAGCAACCCCACAACCAACGCAGCGTTTTGAGAATTAGGGATTGCTTCCATTATTATTATTATTATTAATTCAAAACCTAGGAGACTTGTTGTTGAGAACTGCCAAAAGCAGGCACTTGTCATTGCCAATGTTGGCACCAGCAAATGTACATCGTAACACTAGTTTTTCCTTACTAAAAAGTTTCATTTCATATTCCAAACTACCATTTTGTTATAAAGCTTGGATCTTTGGTGCTTTTGTCTTGAAAGGAAAGACGAACATTTAAGTGGGAAGTAGAAATTATAAATTACTCCCAATTGGGTTTAATTTGAGTTGATGTAGAATGGTACCATTGGACGAAGAAAAGCAAATAACTTTGTTTTGATGCACTAAAATTGTGTTGTGCCGTTTACAAACGGATAGATTTTTAAACAGCTTATTAAGCTCTCTTAAAAAATCTCGTCCGCAGAGCTATTGGTATCTTCCAATCCCAAACTATTTAAGAGAATACCAGAGAAGAATATCGAATCTTCTTTCCGTTTTCAGCTTGGTGAATCCATAAACTCCATCTGTGCTTCTTCTAATCCGTACATTTAGGATAAAGATGCTGACTTTGAATCTCACACCACCGTTTCCAGTCACTTTGTCCAAATCCACCGGCAGTAGGCACCCTGTAAACGCTTCTTCTCTCCTAAACCCAGATCTTCTCAACAGAAATCACTTTCAAAATCCACGTTTTGATATAATCGGAGCATTGACAGTCAAAGTTCATAACTTTGGTCGTCGTTACACTTACCCTATTGGCTTTTCTTCAGGACTTGCTCGTCAGATCCATGATTCAAGCACACAAACCAATATTCTGCATTGCCCATATCAGTTATGCTCAAAATCAGGTCCGTATACTACCAAAGCAGCAGCATCGGAATCTGAACCAAGCCCGGAAGGAGAGATTGCTGCAGCTTCAAGCACCAAGGATAAAAGGATTCAACTTGCGCTTATCTTTGGTCTCTGGTACTTCCATAATATTGTCTTTAATATTTACAACAAGAAGGCACTGAATGTCTTTCCATTTCCATGGTTTCTCGCCTCGTTTCAACTCTTTGTTGGGTCCGTTTGGATGTTCATTCTATGGTCGCTGAAGCTACAACCTTGCCCGAAGATCTCGAAACCGTTCATTATTGCTCTTCTTGGACCTGCATTGTTTCACACTATAGGACACATATCAGCCTGTGTTTCATTTTCTAAAGTTGCTGTTTCTTTTACTCATGTCATAAAATCCTCGGAGCCTGTCTTCTCTGTCATTTTCTCTTCGTTTCTTGGGGACACTTACCCATTAAAGGTTTGGCTCTCGATTCTCCCCATCGTTCTTGGTTGTTCCCTTGCTGCCATCACTGAAGTGTCCTTCAATTTTCAAGGCTTGTGGGGTGCTTTGATTAGCAACGTCGGTTTTGTTCTAAGAAATATTTACTCGAAGAAGAGTTTGCAGCAATACAAGGAAGTGAATGGACTTAATTTGTACGGTTGGATCAGTATAATCTCGTTAATTTATTTGTTTCCAGTTGCGGTTGTTGTTGAGGGATCACAGTGGGTTCAAGGGTATCATAAGGCCATTGAATCTGTTGGGAAATCATCAACGTTTTACTTATGGGTGTTGGTATCTGGGATTTTCTATCATCTCTACAACCAGTCATCGTACCAGGCACTTGATGATATTAGCCCCTTAACCTTCTCAGTTGGTAACACAATGAAGAGAGTGGTGGTGATTGTGTCTACTGTGTTGGTGTTCAGGAATCCAGTTAGGCCATTGAACGCTCTTGGATCAGCCATTGCAATACTTGGAACGTTCTTGTACTCCCAAGTAACTGCCAAGAAGCCAAAGAAAATTGAAGGTGAAAAGGAGGGCTAGACGGACTCGTTGGTTCACCAATCTATCCTGACAATTTTGGAACTAATAACTTGTGCATTTCTCAATGTTACCCGTTTCTGTGGTTGATGACATTGCATTGTTCATTTATGCTTTGGATTTTCTGCCTTGTGCTGCCCTTGGTGTTTTGGTTTCATTATATTCATAGGTTCCTTATAAGTCCATCGAGGTGCCATTGTATTAAGATGTTTGTTTGCTCTATACCCTCAAGAAGACAAAATATGCACACATGCTTGAAAATTGAGAAGGAATTGGGATTTTCTTTCATAATGATCAAGACTTCAAGAGGCTACTTGATCAAGCATGTTTTTTTTTTAAAATTGATCATCTGAATATTGTAGATTGGAGTATGGATATACATTTCGTAGTTGGATTACTGCTGTTGTGACTAGTTAGGTTTCGCAGGCGAAAGAAGGATCAGGTTAGACCATAAGACAATTATAGGAACAATATGCAAAATGTATCTTCAAATTTAATATTGCTGCTCTAATATTTTGCAGCAAAGCTGGGATACCAATTGATATTTGTATAATTTTTAAAAGGTTATTTAGGAATCATTAGGGACAATATAAGATGAATAGATTCCTTTTTAATCTCTAGACTTCCATGATTGTTGTAAATCATCATCAACAATACTCATTTGTAAGTTTACTGAAGTGCAAAGTTTGGAGAGATAAGATAACAAACAACTTTATCCTTACTTAATAAAAAGGCTATTTCTGATACACTTACATGCAATGTATCATGAGGATCTTACAAGATTGTTGTAACTCTGCAAAATATAAAAACTAATTTCTATGTATTTTCAAATAGATGTTTCGAATTATGAAATTTGAAGACCAACTATATGTTACTTTTGCATGTTTTAATATGGTTTTTATCAATAAGATGCCTAAAATTTATAGGGATTACCACAGCATAAATTATAACTAAAGAACATCATTCCTATCGTAATTAACATTTACATGGATTTCTTTGAACTTTTTAAAATTTCTGTTGATAAAACTGTTGTTAAAATGTGTGTGGTCGCTATTTAATCTATATAAAGAATGAATTATACCAACCAATGTTCAAGAATTCAATACATAAGCATGATGCTGTCATTAGGGCTGTGATAAAATTGGAGCTGCAGAAGACACTCCTAAAGTTCCGTGCCATGATTTGTACAAAGGTTACACCGCCAAGTCTTCCACTTCAAAAACACCCAAGGATGTTTCTCTCCAGTACAACATTCTTCACGAGCTTTGGCCAAATCAAAAAACTCAACCATGTTATCCAACGGTGAATGGTTGTCACGTTGAACACTAGAACCCTTGCTCCTTTATGGATGAATCTCACCCACCAAGATTCTAGCCGTTAATGTTTTCTTTCCCATTTTCCTTCACGTCTTCCTTCTCTTTCTCTTCGTTCTATCACTTGCCTAGACTTGCTTCCTCTAGATACATGTCTTTGCGCAGAACCAAATCCACCAGATTGTCCATCCAATGCTGATGCGTCTGGATCTCCAACACTACCGGTATCACCCAGGTCCCTGCTTCCATCAAAATTTTCTTCGTAACTGCTGCCACCTTCATCTAGACGGTCTCTTGATTGAAGAATAGTTGGTGTTTGTCCTGAAAATGCCCGAGACCCTGATAAGACAACGGTTGGTATAGTACCAGATGTACTAGCAGTAGACATTTCAGGCTGCAAGCTTCCACTACTGGTTCTTGCAGTCGCTTCATTACTTGATCTTCCATTTTCCCTTTCGCGATATCTCCTGCAACAGATTAATATGTCAATCAAAATCAAGCTACTAAATTCCACAGTTCTGCACTTGGATTGCAACAAAAGGGTTTAAACCACCATGGAAGAGTTTGAAAGATTTTATTTTTTGATACATAAGTAGCCAAAGAAAAAATCAAAATGTTTCTCAATTACACATCAGCATCAAGTCAGCTCCTTCTCCCAGAGGTAGCCACAATAGCTGATAATAAAAGTTTGATAAACAATAGATGCAGGGCAGCAAAATGGGAGACAAAGATTGATATTAATATCCTAGTAGCACCTCATCCAGTACATAGCAACCAGGATTTCATAAAAACTTTGGTTTGGTCCTTCGCTAATTATTTCCTATTCTTATTTAATCCTCCTGCTCATCTAGTGCTTGTACAGAGGGTAAGGAGAATAATTCCAAATTTGCCAAAATGACAAGTGGTGTCCAACAATACGTGCCAATTTTTACCAAGATAATAATAATAATACGATGATGATGACGATGATGAAGATGAAGATAATTATACCTGCCATGAGTGGATGAAGAAAAGTCACGTCGTGAAGACCGTAATCCTGATTCAGCCTGCTCCAGTTCACGCTGAAGTTCTCTCTGCAGGTAATGTAAACAATTTAAGATGAAACATCTTTAAAAAGAAAAGACAACCTACAGTTTGAGCCTTTGTTTGATTGTTTCTCAGAAAGCATGCTGCGGAAGGACATCTAAGGACATGTATACTCAGAAGGCATACATGCCAATCGAGACCTCACCAAAGTTTGTTCATAACGTGAAACATCAGATAACCAGGAAAAGTAGTAGATTTTGAGCTACACAAGGTTTTGCAAAGACTACCACATGGAGTGTAACTGACTCTTGTGACATTTTAAACATCCCTCCATTGCAGTGTATATGAAAAGAAGAATAAATGTCGAAGTTTATGGAAGGTTTATCTAAAGGGGCAGATATTAGGAATCTTGCCTGTGTTTGTTTCTCCTTCTCCATATCAAGATTGTGGCGGAGCTCTCTAGTTTTTGAGCGTTCAAGTTCTAGCAATCGCTGTCTCTCCAGTTCTTTCTCTGCTTCAGCCATCCTCTCTCTAAGACATTAGGTTCACTAATCAGATCATATCCCAAGACTAAGTTAGTTAGAATTTAGGAGCAACATTGGCTAAACCTGTCCAGTTCTTGAAGAAGTCCCTCTTCTCGTAAAGCTGCATCCTCCAGGTATTTCTGACGGGTACGTCTCACCAGTAGTTTCCTATGTCTGCGGGCTACTACATCCTCTAGGACTTTGGATTTTTCTCTGACAAAGATAACAGCAATTTAGATTTAATAGGACCTACTATAAAACTATACTTTCATGCAAAAAAACAATGCAAGTGTTTTGACATTAGCATTTCGGAGACACTCATCAAGAATCTCATTCCTAATGATTAACATTGCTTGTAATTTGAGTTATTACGCCTCTTTCTTTGTAGGCTCTTTTCTTTACCTTAAATAGTCACATTAACACTAGTATCATTCTAGTTCCACAGTCTTCAAGATCATAGCAATAGATCTTTCATTTTTTCCTTCTATGAATTCTGTGATGCATATATAAACATCCCTAATCGAGATTTCAATTTAACATGTCAAATTTAACGTTGTCCTAATGATTAGAATTGCTTGTAGTTCAAGTTTATATAGCCTCTTTCTTTGTAGGCATCTTTCTTTACCTTAAATATTCACATTAAGACTAGTTATCATTCTAGTTCCGTACGTTTCAAGATTATAAAAATAAATCTTTCACTTTTTCCTTCCATGAATTCTGTAAAGCATATTTAACAAACATTCTTAAGACGAGAGTTCAATTTAACATGCCAAATTTAACATTGTTTGTCCTTCTATTGAATAATTAATGTGAAATCCAGACAGTAAACACAAGAATAGAAGAATCCATCACTCCCATCATATCTACAAGTTTTTCTCTCTTAATTGCCACGAATATTTATAGCTATTTTTATTCCCTATTGACCTTTAAATAATTTTGGTATAGCACAGTACTATACAAGTAAAAGACGGTACATACATGGACTGAATGCGATCCTTGATATGCTGAAGACGGTCCTTATGCTTCATAGAGGCTGGAACATAAGGAGTTGAATACTACTTTAAACAAAATGGAAACAGAAGTATTTGAAAATGAGCTGGCTAGCTCCAAGTAGAATATTGTAACCATTTTTTAGAAGAAATCAATACCGCTGATTAAAGAATTCTGCCTCTCTTTACTTGAATCATTAGACAATTCTTTTGTTGCATGCTCTTTTTGAAGAATATCTAGCTCCATTTGAGCCTCCTCTAGCTCCTACACAACATGGTATAATGCCAGCCTTTCTATAAGTTGAAATTAAAGGAGAAGCATGGCTAAAAATAAAATATTACCATTGCTTCTTGGTCAAGTTTTTCTGTGAACATATCAAAATATGCCTCAACCGAAGTTAGATTAGCAAGGACCTGTAACAATTTAGTTGCAAATAAATTAGAAAATTTTATTTCATAATTCTTTTTGAATTCTTCTAAAACAATATGCAGACTCACATGTCCTTTAAAGTAGCAGGCTCAGTTTCATTTCTGATAATAAAGGGAAAGAGTGTTTGAGTATGCATTAGCAGGAAGGCCAAGTTTTCACCAATTTTCTTACCTGCAGAATTGATTCACGAGCGTTCCCAAAATCTGGATCAACTAGATTTGAAGAACTTGAAGACAGCGCCTCCCTCAGGACCTTAGGCAAAAAAGCACGATTGGATGTGATAGAAAATTGCAGCAACCATATAAAACTATTTCCCCTTTAATAAAAGAGAACTAGTTGCACGTGCAACTAACATGTAAAACAGGCTTGGTAAAAAAAATGAAAAAAACAAAGAAAATAAAACACTGCTTTAATCTAATTTATCAGAGAAAACAAAAAGAAACACAAAAGTGCCCATCCCATAAAAGTAACCCACATAAAGTTGAGCCAAATGGCGGTGTTAGCCCCTTCAGAATTTACAGACCTAGAAATAATTTATTAGGTTTATTTTACCCTTTAGACTGGTAGAATAGTTGATGGGAGGAAAAAAAAGAAAAAGGCTTTGCCAACTTCAGGCCTAGACTGGTGATTTAGGTCATTGGTTGCTAGACAAACCTCTTTTGCTTCGTCACCTTCATTCCTCAATTTACGTAAGACTTCACAAATATTTTTCTCGAGGTCACCTACTTTGGCTGTTGAAAGATAAGAACAATGATAAATGAATGAAAAACTTTGATATCTTCATCATTTTCCTCATTTTTAAGCACCTTATAGTGTATAAAATTATGCATACCACTTTTCGAAGAGCCTATACTTTCAATGAATCTCCAGACATCTTGAGGTATTAATTCAATGTCTTCAACTGGAGAATACAGGCAGGCACCAGCAACAAGAGCTAATGAAAGTCTTAGTTGCGGGCCCTGACATGCTGGGTATGCAAGTCCTCCCAAAATACGGAAGACACTATCAGCTCCAGCGAGAAAAGATTGTAACTGGTATCGCGCAGCATATGGAATAAAACCCAAGACAAGCACCATGGCATGAGTTTTCAACGGTAATAACATCTCAGACGATGCCATCAAAACTACCCGATCCCATATACTTGAAATTAGAAGTGACAAAAATGATTCTGCAACTGAAGAAACTAAACTAGGTGAAAGCAACTTATTGCATGATGCAGAAGACTGTATAACCTCTTCTCCATTTGCATCTAGGCCAACCAATCTACCCAAATGCTGGAGTACCATAAAACGTTGTTCAGGTTCAGGATGACCCAGCAACGTGACAAAAAGATCAGAAAGAGGCCCATTACCCTCGTGAAGGCTATGTAGACCTCTTGAAAGTAACATTTTCAACCATTTATCAGACTGCAACCGCCAAGAGAGTTTGGGTGCATTAAAAGAAAAGGCTTTTATTGCAGAACAGATGGTGTCAATCACATTGTCCAGAGGAAAACAATGGGGCACTCCAAATAGACAATCAAGCATCAAAGATGCAACTTCCCAGCAATAGGTTTCCTGAAGCTTAATGACGACTTCTGCAAGTCCCTCTAGCCCAATCCTCCAATGAACTCCAACCTGTTCAAGTGGTTTAGTAGATAAAGAACTCTCACTACCATTATCTTCAGCATTTCGAACTTGCATATTGATTGACGATAGGCACTTTGAATACAAAATGCACTGAGCAGATGTAATAGCTAGCTTCTTTGCCAGGTGACGATGCAATTTCCAGCAGCGCTCTATGGTTGGATTAAGCTTGACAATAACACTTTCCAAGCCCTTAGTAAAATCTTCCACTTCTTCAGCTTTTAGACATTTATCCTTTCGCTTCAAGATAATGCCATCAGAATCATTATTTTCCAGATTCTCAGATATCTTTGAAAAATCAGTATTATCACATATTTCATTGAGAAACCACGAAGTTACCTCACTATTGCCAAAAATTAATTCATTGCCTAAAGCGGGAGATTGGGCCTTTTGAAGTGGGACAAGACCAAATGCTCCTAAAGTCTGAACTACAGAACTCTTACAACTTTCAAGAACCATTTGGAATGCATATAGATAGTCATGGAAAACTGTGGTTGGCTCAAAATTAGTAAAATCAGCCCATAAAGTTAGAGCCTGCAGTATTTCCCTTCTACGCTGAAAGGATAAATCAGTAAACACACAAGCCAGGATGAAAATTGTTAAGGCTCTGCTGTACTCTTTCTTTGCAGATGCATCTTGATTTTCTTTTGCATGTCTAATATCATCAAAAAGCTCCTCAAAGCAAAGAGATTCAAAGGTAAGACATGAATCATCAACCAACTTTTCCTCATCTTTAGATGCCTTCTTTAATGAATATGAAATGATGGGTTTCAAAAGACGCATTAATGAGTCAAGAAATTCCACATCACAGAATGTGGCTCTACAAAGGGACACCAGTATTTGCACTACTCTAGGTATCTCTGGCACCATTGCCTCCATGTGCTCTGTCACAATAGCTTCAAGAAGATAAAGGATGATGGCTTTAGCATTTTTTGCCATGTAACCTTTAACATGATAAGAGTTACTTTGAATGATTTGGTTGTTTTGTGAAAATGGCCATGAACACAAGTCTGAGAACCAACATAAGATATCAGGCACAGTACTGGAAGAATGAGCTTTCAGCTGTAAACCAACAGCTTCCAAAATATTCCCCGCAAAAGATTGGAACTGCCTTTTCATATGTGGAAAGAACATACTGAGATCAGGATAGAGCACATGGAAGGATAAATCTTGATACAGCTCATCTTTAACCTTAAATTGTTTAGATGCTGGAGAATCTTCTCCAACCACAGATTGTTCATTTTTCTCATCTTCAGGTTTTTGGTTAACAGTTTTTCCCACTACTGAAAGTTCATCAGCAAAAATTGATAATAGATATGTTAGTTGTGACAGATCATTAGCAAGGGAGAATCGGTCCTTAATATATTGTTTTGCATTACGAGATATCGCCATCCAACCAAGAAAGCGAACTAATGGACAGGCACTGAAGGAAAATGAGGATATTTTCTGCATCCAGGCTGATGATGGAATCAAATTTCCAGCTCTAAATCTGTTGGCATCATTGACTGCAAAGTCTGATCCATCACCATCACTTGAAGCAATTACTAATCTCTGAAGCAGGTGCCAGCGCCGTCGTAGTACAAGCATCTTTGCTGTATCTAGCTGAAGATTGCCTTCTTTGCACTGATGGTATAATGATGTTATCATGCCATTAAGATACTCACCAGATCCCAATATAATATCAATCACTTCTTCTGGAGCACAGTACAGCCACGTGGCAGAGTTCAACAAAAACACAAGGCAATGCATAAGAATCTCATGCAATGAGTCACGCTCCTTTTTCAACCTTCGAACAAGAAAACTGAAGAGCGTAGCTTGGTTTTGTCGAACCAAGGTCACCGCATCAGCAGATTGTACATCTATAGGAGACAGCTTAAGTGCTTCATCATCAGGCCCTTCAAGGTAGCATTGGACATCTCCCCCATATTGGGCCCTATGAAACTTACCATCTAATTCAGCTGCCTCAAGGAGTATTTGAAGAACAAGTTTATCCCTTTCATTTTCAAGAACAGCTATTCTCTCCAAGTCAGAAGCATTCGTCTTGGAGGTATTCTTCAGCTCTGAAATTCCATATGCTTTCTCATCTCTGGTCCCACTAGTGCTAATTATGTCCATCATGTTTGAACTTGACCTGACTGACATCATAAAAAACGGATTCACATAGCATTCTGCTGCCAAGAGTAAAGCATCTATAGCAGCATCATGACCTTCAACAGTTTTATCAGATTGGGAATTCAAATCAGAAGCCAAACGCCGAAACTCAGAAGCTCTTAGTTCACAATCACGATAGTTTACAAGTTGCATATAGTTGGTTTGAACATCGAAGTATTCAGCAGCAAAACCAGCATCCAATTGCAAATCATTCTGAAACAAGGGACTGACTTTTTTTTCAGCAGCATGTTTCAATTCTGAGTTTATATCTCTCTGGTTGGATTCTAAAATATCTTTGTTAGGATTACTTGAAGCATTTATCAACACTACGGTCCGCAGTTCTGAGGGAGCAAACAGAAGACTCACATCATCAACAATATCCACCTTTGAATTGGTATCAGAGACATCAGCTTTTCCATCCTGCACCTCTTGATTGTTTGATTTTGCAGAAGTACCACCATGTTGAAGCATGGAAGGATATGATAAAGTACTTGAAGATTCAAGTTCGGTGTTTTCAGAGGCAGAATACTTGCAAAGGTCAATGTCAGCAGGCAACTGCATATGAGGTTCCAAAATTGAGAGAAGTACACTGCCCAAAGAATGATTGGAATTACTCATGGATTGAGCACAAGTGAAAATCATACTATCAGATCTCAATATCTAGTCACTATAGGAACTGTATCTGTAGTTATCATACAAGTGGGCAAAGATCCCCGCCCTCATCAGTCCTCCACCTTACCCCTTTTTATCCTTCTCAGTCAAACATAGACAACCTTGTTGGCATGGAGGACTCTGGGTCATTTTGTTATCAATATAACCAACACAATGAGCAAGAAGGAACTATCAATATTGGTATATTATTTTATTGGATGAATATCATACTAAATGATTGAAAATTAATGTTTTATTTTCGTCCTCTTGTATTTCTTTGCTCTCAAAGTGAGGAATTGTATATAGCATACATTCTACCAACACTATCACACAGGCAACTTAATACCTGGGAGCAACCACACCACGTCTCCATTCAGATTCCAAAGAAGGAAGAACAGCAGGCTTTTGCACTGCTGTGCGGATTACATTGAGTGCGATTGCACCAGCTTTTTCCTGCTTATCCGAGAAACTGAAAGACACATCTCCAAATGCTATCATGCTCTTATGTGCATATATAACAGGATCAAGAAAAGGTTCTAGCATTTCCAACAAAAAGAGAATTCTATGCTTGACTTCCTGCAAGGAACAAAATAAAGAAAAAAACTGCAGTTATAACCATATATTAATAGCCAATTAACACCAATCCATAAGACCTTTCAGATTTTAATGAGTTTTCCCCCTTAATTAATGTGGCTCAGACATACAGTACCTGAACCCTAACAAATTAAGAACCAGTACTAATGTTTAGCATGTCACTACCTTATACTTTCCCAGCATATCATCCATGTGCCCTAAAAGAGCCAGCACTATGTATTTGAGGAGCGCACGAGCACGTGTGATGGAGTAGCGAGCATCCTAAAGCACATTGAGACAACGTTAGGAGATTTAATATGTGTACATACAAGGAAGTAGAAAAGACAGTAAATTGCAATATGGCATAAGTATCACTGATTAGGACAATTATATGGCACATTAAAGTATCCTTACCTAATTATTTCCTGATGGGGAGCCATCTTGTAACAAATTTACATAAAATATCCAATTTATCAGGCAGATATTTACCAAAGAATAGGAACTAGTCAACAGACATTGATATTGAAATGCAAAACAGAAAATGACATAATGTGAAACTACAAAAATGTAATATTTACATAAATTTGTGAAGCATTCTGTGTTGAATGACAATATTATAATACTGCTTGTGATAAGGATCCAGCAGATAGATTTTTGTTATCATGGGACAACACTTTACTGACAAAAGGTTGGCCTTCTGATATTTCAGGTTGGACTCCATGGTTAAAAATTCTCTAATAAATAGAATTAGGATAACTTCCATATAGTTCTCTCTCATATGGATGAGTGTTTTATTAGGAGTCTATTAGAGGAGTATTTTATTTTTAGTAGAAGTCTATTATTTCTCTATTATTTCAGCACTAGTTTATGTTATTGTTAGAACTCTAGCTTTATAAACTAGAGATAGTGTATATTATTGAACATATGAAAGGCACTCTACTGCTATTACAAGGGTGATTCCACTGAACACCCCTCCCAGAGCTGAAATGCTCCTCAGAAAGAAGGAAATTCTTTCTGTCTACAATATCTCTCTTCTTCCTGATCCCCCCTTTTCTCCTCTCCCCCTTTGGCCTCAAAACTACCAACTGAGGCCATTCTGTTACACCCTAGCCCTTGTGCCAACTCGGCCCCTACCTACCTAACTCACTCACTCCTCTCAACTCACTCTTTCTTTCTCCTCTGACTATACTCTCCATATCCTAGGCTTATTTATGTTTCTGTTATTCTCTCCCCTCCTGAAATACCCTCGACATTAGTCCTATCATTGCTCCCCTCTAGAAGAGTAGCCTTGTACTCAAGGCTGCATTGAAGAAATTGATTGCGAAGAACAAATTCATCCTCCCATGTGGCATTCTCCATCAGCTTGCCCTTCCATTTAACTAACCATTGGCGTGTGTGAGTCCCCCTCCTTAGTAATTACTCTCATGATCGCCGACCTCATCCAACTCCACCTCCATTCCTTCAAGTAAAGTTGTCTCGACAATGTAGTTCCCACAGCCCTCTTTCGTTAAGACACATGAAACACCGGATGGCCTCTAGAATGTAAGAATAGTTTGAGCTTATATGAGACTGCTCCACATTTTTCCAGAATTTGAAAAGGCCCAAAGTATCTTGTCGTTAGCTTTTGATTAATATGTCGGGCCACCGTTAGCTGTTTGTGGGGACGGAGTTTAAGAAATACCCATTCTCCCACCTGAAAACACAACTAAGTTCTTTTTCTATCAGCATACTTTTTAAATAGCCTATCCACCAAGATCAGCAATGCTTCATACCCCTTAGATCTAGGAAGTCCTGTGATGAAGTCCATTGAGATATCTTCCCAAATCTGGTTGGGAATCGGCAAGGATTGCAGCAAACCCCCAGGAGATGCGGCAACATATTTCTGCCTTTGACATATATCACAAGACTTGACAAAGTGTATGGACTTCTTCATACCGATCCAATAAAGATTGCTTGCAATTCTCCTATAGGTGAGCAGAAAACCTGAATGGCCTCCGATAGGGGAAAAATGAAACTCTTTTAGGAGTAAAGGAATAAAAGTGGATTGAGATGAAATCACCAACCTTCCCTTATACAAAAGAACACCTTGATGCCATAAAAACATAGTTCTAGAGGTTGGATCCCGCTGCAGATCCCTTATAATGCCACTCAAAATAGGATCTTGGTGCACCTCCTACCGGAGGATTCGGTTATCAGCCCACAATGGGTAAGAAATGATGCTTTTCAACTCTCCTTCTTCAAACACTCGTGACAACGCATCAACAACTTTATTATTTGGACCCAATTTGTAAACGACCTCAAAATGATAACCCAAAAGCTTAGCCATCCAACACTGTTGATCCATAGTAGACAACCTTTGTTGCAATAAATGGCGAAGGCTTTTCTGGTCTGAATACACCACAAATGATCTGGCCAACAAATAGTGGCGCCAATGATGAACTGCCAACACCAATGCCATTAGTTCCTTCTCATAAGCCGATTTAGAAATATTTCCTTATGAAAAAGCTTCACTGAAGTATGCTAGCGATCTCCTATTCTGCATCAAAACCGCACCTACCCCCTTGCCCGAAGCATCACATTCAACCTCAAAAGATTCGGAAATTTTTGGTAGAGCTAATACCGGAAAAGTAGGCAAAGCCTTTTTTAATGTCTCAAAGGACTCTAAAGCTATTGAGTTCTAATGAAACCCTTCTTTCTTTGTTAGTTCAGTGAGAGGTTTTGCTATTTTACCATAGTTCATAATTAACTTTCGGTAATATCCGATCAACCGAAGGAATCCCCGCACCCCCTTAACATTTCAAGGAATAGGCTATTTCACAAAACTTAAACTTTGGCTGAATCAACCGCTGCCCCTTTTTCGAAGATAAAATGACCCAAATATTCCACTATTCGCCTACCAAAACTACATTTCTGCTTGATAACCACAAATTTATGCCTTTTTAAGACCTCCAAGACACTTGTTAAGTGCAAACGATGAGTATTCCAATCAACGCTATATACCAAAATATCATTAAAAAAAACCCAGAACAAACCTCCTAAAAAAAGGTCTGAAAATGTCATTCATTGCGCACTGAAACATAGCTGGCACATTGATCAATCCGAATGGCATCACTAGGAATTCATAGTGGTCATCATGTGTTCTGAAAGCCATTTTATGGATGTCCTCATTCTTAACCCTAATTTGGTGATACCCAGATTTGAGATCTAATTTAGAGAAGAAACCAGCACCGTGCAACTCATCTAGGATTTCATCCACCACCGAAATAGGATACTTAGATAGTACTGTGGCCCTATTTAGGGCTCTATAATCAACACACATTCGCCATGAAGCATCTTCTTCTTGACTAACATTACCGGGCTAGAATAAGCACTAGAACTAGAACGAATGATGCCTATTTGCAACATTTGCTGAACCTATCTCATCTTTATGATGGTGTGGGCATCTATATGGTCTCACACTAATAGGACCTTGTCCTTGCTGTAAAACAATAGTGATTTCATTGGGGAGGTAACCCTTGAACCTCTTGGAATACCTCCGAAAATTGGTTCAACACCAGGTTTAGCTCTTGTTCTTCTTTTATGTTAAGCTTAATCAGTTGCTCCCCTGTTATAGCCATTCCTTCAACTGATAGGAAATTACCACTTAAGATTGTTTAAAGATTGTGTAACGATGCTGAATCCTGAGGGTACACACTTCCTATTCTCTATACTGCCTTTGTTTCTGCATTGCCACACAACTCCACCTTTTGTCCTTCATGTTGGAATTGCATGGTCATCTCCTTCCAGTCTACAATGACCTTTCCCAATGTTTGTAACCAAACAACCCCTAAAATCACATCTATTCCTCCTAAATCTAGAACATAAGCATCTAAAATCACATCCATTCCTCCTAAATCTAGAACATAAGCATTAATCTTCCAGTCCATCTCACCTAGCCGAATAGGAACCCCTATACACCTTCCTTTAGTAGTCACCTTATGGCCATCACCCGATCTAATTCCCAAGGCCTTATTCAACTCTACTGTTAACCCAAGGCCACTAGCTAACTCAAGTGAAATAAAATTATGGCTTGCCCTACTATCCACCAAAATTACAATAGGAACCCCATGTAAATTCCCTTCTAGTCTCATAGTTTTAATTTCAGATACCATCACTTTATTAACCCCAAACACTCCCATGGTTTTGCATTCTAAAGCTACATCGCCCTCCTCTTCCATATCTACCTCCATAGCTATTATTTCTCCATCTTCATTCAACGTTTCATTGTCATCCAGAATTAGTAACCTTAGCTGCCTCTCCGAGCATTGATGCAGTGGATGGAATCTCTCCCCACATCGGAAACAAAAACCTTTGCCCTTTCTATCCATGAGTTCTTGGTAAGAAATGTGACAACCCCCTGATTCTCTCTATCGACACTCTCCTTTCTCCCTCAGACCTCTTTATCGATGCTGCCATAGGTGGTCCGGCAGCTCGGCTCTACGCATGGGAGTCAGGTTGGAACCTAGATGTTTCCCAGGCTCTACCCGCTCCAAATCCACCAGAATATCTCCCTCGACTCATTGGGTTTGGGCGATCTGACTCCTTAGGGTTCGGGTTGACCTAAAAATTGCCCCTAAAATGACTCTCGGCTTTGAGTCCATGCACACTATTAAGAACCCAAGTTCTCGAGACCTTCATGCTGGTCGTTCACCTCTTCTTCCACCATCCCTACGATTTTCATCATCTGGTACCTATTCACCGGCCCAAATGTGCGCATCTTCCTCCGTATATCTTATCGCAAACCACTCATGAAGTATCCATAAATTGTTCTTCCGTTAAACAACCCACCTGCGACGATATGAACTCGAAGGCCTCGATGTATTCTTCAACTGTGTCAATTTGCCGCAGAACCGAAAGCTCTTCAAATGGGTTCTCGAACTACCTCCCTCCATAATCGATTAAAGCTCTCTTAAATTTTTCCCAATCCAATTACACCTCCGTCTCCCTCACAAGGTTAAAACAATGAATGGTTAATCCTTCCATGCTTAAGAGAGCCAATTTGATTTTCACCTATTCTGAGGTATTATGAACCTCAAAGTATAATTCCGTTCTAATAATCCACCCCATAGAGTCAGACCCATCAAACATGAGCAGTTCCACCTTACGTACCGACATCCTATATTCCTCCATAGTATCAGAGGAATGCTCCATCGGAGTGGATTGTCGAGGGTGTTGATTGCTCCTTTCACTAGCCATAGTTTGCCCCCTTCCTGAGGTATCACTTCCCTGTCATTCTTCTGGTCTCTTACCCATCATCTTGCTCATTTCCAGCAGCAAGGCTCACTGCATTCCCCCCATTCCCATCCTCATAGACGATTGAATATCCTTGACTCCAGCCTCTAGATTTGCCATACAAGATTCCAATAACTCTATCCTATCGAACATCTTTGGTGGCATCAAGGTTGGTCTTTCTAAATTCTTAATTCCCCAAAACAAAACTGATCCTCCCTATATCCGACAAGTCAGACCAATGTTAGAACTCTAGCTTTATAAACTAGAGATAGTGTATATTATTGAATATATGAAAGGCACTCCACTGCTATTACAAGGGTGATTCCATTGAACACCCCTCCCAGAGTTGAATTACTCCTCAAAAAGAAGGAAATTCTTTCTGTCTACAATCTCTCTCTTCTTCCTGCTCCCCCCTTTCTCCTCTCCCCATTTGGCCTCAAAACTACCTATTGAGGCCATTATGTTACACCCCAGCCCTTATGCCAACTCAGTCCCTAACTAACTCACTCACTCCTCTCAGCCCCCTCTTTCTTTCTCCTCGAGTATACTCTCCATATCATAGGCTTATTTATGTTCCAGTTATTCTCTCCCTTTCCTGAAATACCCTCGACATTAGTCCTATAAGTTATAGTTATGTTAATAAAAACAGCTTGAATAGTAGTCTTTCTAAGAGTCCTAAAACAACTTGAATAGGAGTCTTTCCAAGAGTCCTAGTTTAGGTGGAACTTTTGTGTTTCTTTGCCTATATAAGGCTATTACGTTACGAAATAAAGTAAGAAGTTATCATAAAAATTAGCTAATTAGGAGTAGAGTAATTTAGCCTTATCTCGGCAGATCTTGTCCTTGACAAGTGCTACCAGTTTTTCATCACCAAAAATAGGTTCTGCCAGGAAGGGAACCAACGTAAATAAGGGGAAAGAGATTAACTTTCTTGAGAATCGTCCCTAGACTCGATCCCAAGCATGGGCACTTAACAATTTGGTATTAGAGCAGGAGTTCATGGACGAAACAAGCCATTTAGCTGCAGAGCAATCTTCCATAGATTGGCAGATGGATCAGAGGATACAGGCATTAGAGATGGGGCAGCAAGAATTGAAGGCTCAATATGCAAAGATTATCTACATGCTTGCAAGGTTGAAAGGTGCAAAAGCGAGCGAGTATCAGGCACCATCAACATCATCACGGGAGGAGACGACCGATGGGAACAACGGGATGAGAATGGTGCCTAAATATACTAAGATGGAATTTCCAACGTACGATGGCTCGATGGATCCATTGGTTTGGCTTCATAGGTGTGAGCAGTTTTTCCTAAGCCAACAAACAGTGGAGGAGGAGAAGGTAAGATTGGCTACCTTTCATTTAATGGGGGAGGCCCAAATGTGGTTCTTTCAACTTGGACAATAAAAACCAGGGATGCATTGGTACTCTTTCAGGCACCATTGCAATATGAAATTCGCCCCTCACCTTAGTAACAACCTTGTAGGATAATTGGCAAACCTCAAACAGACAGGGAGCGTAGAAGAATATCAACGTCAATTCCAAGCACTGCTGGCTCGAACCATAAAGCTTCCACAAGACCTACAAGTAAATCTATTCACGGCTGGGTTGGTAGAAGGTGTTGCGAATCAAGTGGAGATGCAATATCCTGTTAATCTTGGATCTTCAATGAACTTAAAAAGAGCATGTGAAAGAAAATTGCAATGTATGCAAATGAAATACACCCAAGGAGAAATAGGTAGCTGAAACACCACCCTATGGCCATCTTTGTAGCTGGATAGTAGTAGTAACAACACCAGCGCGAATCCAGCCACACTTTTAGGAAGTAATATAAACTCAGGGGCTAAAACAACAACCTCTAGTGTAGCAAGTACTCCACCCCGATGGGAAGATGCTTAACCAGAGCGAAAATGGCTGAAAGAAGAGAGAAGGGTTTGTGCTACAATTGCAACGAGTCTTATTCGGTGGGGCAAAAATGTAAGCGCCTATTTTGGATTGAGGTGGCAAATTCTGAGGAAGAAGAGGAGGAGATATCTTTGCATACCATCACTGGCATAACTTGATTTTGAGCTTGAGAGCAAGCTTGATGTCAAAGAGGGGAGTGATGATACAGATAAGTGTTTTATTAGGAGTCTACTTGAGGGGTACGAGTGTTTTATTAGGAGTCTATTAGAGGAGTATTTTATTTTTAGTAGAAGTCTATTATTTCTACACTAGCTTCTGCTATAGTTATGTTAATAAAAACAGCTTGAATAGGAGTCTTTCTAGGAGTCCTAGTTTAGGTGGAACTTTTGTGTTTCTTTGCCAATATAAGGCTATTACATTATGCAAAAAAGTAAGGAAGAAGTTATCATAAAAATTAGCTAATTAAGAGTAGAGTAATTTAGCCTCGGTAAACCTTGTCCTTGACAAGTGCTACAAATTTTCATCACCAAAAATAGGTTTTGCAAGGAAGGGAACCAACGTAAATAAGGAGAAAGAGATTAATTTTCATGATAATCGTCCTTGGACTTGATCCCATGCACGAGCACATAACACCCTCCTTCAAGAAGAATTATCAACTAAAGTATGTTCCCTCTCAGCTCCAACTAATACGAGTTTTAAGTCACATTTGATTCACCATTGTGTTTGGTAAAGGCACTTCTAACATAGATCTTTAACAAAAACAGCAACAATTTCAAAAGGAAGTTACGTTACTCCTTTTTTTCCCTATCTAGGCATGTGCATGAAATTAAGCCCTTATCTAAAATGTCACCCGACATACTGGTCCCTCTTTGTAGTGAGTTATTTGCCACCACATCATTTTCCCTGAAATTGGCAAGTGAGGTGCTAGTCTCATGTACAACAAATTGAACCTTTTAGATTGATGAGAAAGAAAGAACCTGTCAAGCTGTAATGGCTTATCTCAAGAGGATACTAGAGACGAGAGAGAGATTAGTTCCAGAGAAAGGCTAGAGGAGACACTTGAATATTTCTTAAAAAGTTTTCATCATTCAAAGCACTTTTTTATTTGTTTGGCATAAAATATTTCAAAGTATTATTATTATTATTTAATTTGACAAATTCAATCATATATCGAATTGTTGTACAACATTGAAATATGATGAATTAAAACAAGTATATAGCAACATTTTCGCCACATTTACAAACCTCTACTGCTTTAAAATGAGAAATATAGAATATGTTATCAAAAAAAAAGAAGCCAAAACTTCAATACGAAGAGAGCTAGAGGTTGAATGCAATACATGTCTATTTATAGAAGGATAAAGATGGAAAAAATACTTTTTAATGCTAAATTGAAAATGCATTAGCTAAACCTCTCAATATAAAACTACTCTCCAAAAAAGCAAGAAATATAGCTTCTCACCAAATAACTTTTAGGTGAAAAAATTTTATTGGATAAAGAGAAGAACTTTTAGTTTGTCACATATTTAAAAACACTTTAATTAGTTTTTAAGTGCTTTCTTACCAACAAAACAAAGAATCAGACAGGCACTACAACATGGACTCTGTGACCATACTAAAGATGCAAAAATTTTCTTTACTCCTGTAGATCTTAATTTCCCATTAGGTTTCCTTATTTGATGAATAAGGTCAATCAAAAGCCTAGACCACTGCTTGTAATACAGAATGAATCATGATGCTACATTAGTAAATACTTCTACTGAACACACGAACATATGGAAAACACAGCTTGCAGCCATCAAGACCGAGAAAGCATTTCATCTCATGTCAAGCATCTAATAATTGTCGCCACAAACATTCTCCAAGTGGTAATGATAAACAAATCTAGACCAACAATTATCTAATGGTAAATTTGTAATATTTCATTCTCCTGAATCCAATAATTTTTAAGAAAAGCAGCTCTAAATTTGACACATATATCAAAGTTTACTAATCTCCAATTTGCCTCAACATACACACTTGATAGAGTGAGTGATAAGCACACCTGAATTGTACCCAATAGGTCCTCTAGAAGCTCCACTGATAGATCGACCTGCATCACAATCAGCTCAAATTTCACAAGCGCAAAAGAATCGAGCAATGAATTCATTAACTGCGAACTATTCACTAAGCCACAAACCTTAGCAATGACATGAGGCATCCAAGGAGCTAGCACACTAGAACAAAGATCAATCAGAACACATGCTGCCTTAGCCTGTAGGAAAAGCAACTTATCATGTTTTGTGTCAAAGTGAACTCATTATGTGGAAGTTCAAACTTTACCACTAAGGCATCAGCAAATGGAAAAGAAGAACTAAAAGCTTACATCACCATGATTTTGACTAGAATTGAAGTAAATGATATGAGCAAAGTGGAAAACAAAAAAAAAGGAACCCTTGTAATTCTGATTTTAGTTCAAACCTCCTATGCTATTTAAAATTTTCAAACTGAATGACAACTTGTTTTATAATATTTCTACATAGAATGCCATAATCTACGTGGCAGATTGTTTCACAAATATTCATCAAAAGTTGCCTATTTTGTACTTGAGGGAGCTTAATGATGTTTAACCTCATAAAGGTTCAAAACTACATTAAAATCATGAAGAGTTTTTCCGAACTTCCACAAACTAAAGGAATTTGTCGACCTTTTGATAGTAACTAGTTTATATCTCACTCTCAGACTTTAATGATGCATGTTACAGCATAAATCAAACTACATGGATACTACAGAATATCACTATGGAACTGAAATCATTCTCTAATATTAGGTACAAGGAGAAAATGAGGAACGAACATGTGATTGTGAAAACGATGATAAATAGCCAGCACATGCGTGGAGAAGTGGACGATACAATGCTGAACAAGACATAGCTACAATCTGCACTAAATAATCACAGTGGTAATCAGAATGTAATTTGCAAAATTTTAAAATAAAAAGATAACTTTCTCTAATGCAACTGGAAGGTACAGTAAAAATCCGGATGAGCACTGACCTGTGATAAGGCTTGTTGCACAAATGGTTGTTTCCACAGAGAAAAGTTATCGTCAATACGATCACCAAGATTGCTTCCAGGTCGAAGTGCTACATAAGACAGAAAACAGAAGACCACTGTCAAAATTTGAAGAAGAAAGTGCAAGAAATTTTTGTAAGTAATATTGTTCACATTTAAAAATATTCAACTAGCTAATGCTAAATATAGACAGAAATAGCATGTCAACATATGGCAGGATTTCCATGATAACAGTAGAGTTTTACATCAACAACCAACTGAGCTCAGAAAAGGTTCAAAATATAAGAGCTAGGATGCGAAATCAGTACAATCTTTCTTATTTCACTACTCCGCATTTACTTCTCAATATAATAACTAACATTCAATGAACCTCGCACATACTGAACCACAAAAAGTAATTACATTATTTTTTTCAAATTAAGGCTTTACTAAGAATTCCATCTCTATTAATCCTTACAAAAGCAAAGATTGCATTAAAGAGTGACATGGATATGTAGTATTATGTTGCTTCCCTCTAATAAGTTGACAATATTACTGTTTGACTATTAGAAATATCTTTCAGATGCTAAAAATGAATACTACTCTTCATACACTTTTTAAGTCATAATACTGGGAGAAGATTATTGTGTAACACTTGACCTGGCAGCAATGCTTGTATGAGTGGTAAAGCAGACCATAATTCAGAGGCACCCTCTGCCAATTTGTGACAAAGCAAAGGCTGAAGAATGCACAAAGCTAGAAAGTAAATCAATCACAATTTGACAAAGAAGATGAAAACAAACAGAAAACAAAAAATTCAAAATGGATGCTTAAAGAATATCAGTAGTACTGTACTCGACCTGTGATGCACAAGCATAAAGAACATGTAAAATGCCTTCTTCAACTGCCCCTATATCCAAAAGATTAAGGATGCTCGAGTCCCAGTGATCATCAGGTATCTGAAAATCTTCCCCAAACAAGCTTGAGTAATCAACAAGAGGGACAGGATTAGATACTTCAAATTTTGCAGACTCATCTACAACCGATGCATTTTCAACTACAGAGGTTGCTCCTTCTTGTAAAGTGACAGGCTCTATTAGCTTATGTAATACTCTAGCAGCCTGAAACAAGGACATCAGTTGGCAAATTAAATATAGGAATGAACATAAAACTAGGTCACCATATCACCCAAGAGTTGATCCATCACCATTCTGCAAACAGTTCCCAAATTGGACTCTTTATATGCTTTCCTCAGTAACATAAAAATTGCATCTGCGCAGAAGACCATGGAACTTGAAGTGGCTGAGACAAACGGAGATGTACTTCGTGATCTTCTAGGCTACAAATGCAAAAAGGGGTCATGCAACCAAATCCAATCGAAATAAATATTTAAAAAAAGTGCATGGGATCAAGATAGCTACTTAGTATACATTTAATTCAAGTAAAATTATCAAGATGATTGGAGAACAAAAGTCATTCAAGAGGACAAGTAACTGGTCACTACAAGTTTGGACATTATCTCTTGCTAAAAGAATAAAACAAGTGTGAATTTGTATTTAATATTTAAAAGAAAAACTCTTCTCCAATTTCATCTCTTTTTCCATCTAATTTTTAACCATTCTTCTACATATAAAATAAAGAAAAACAGTTTGCGAAGTGAAACAGGAAAACCATCATTTGAAAAATGGACTAATTGTTTGATAAAATTTTGTTTTTTGTCAGTTTTTTTCTTTCTTGTCAAACTTACTTAAAAGCTTGAAAAGTTGTCGGAATTTGTTTTCAGAGAAAAGGAAAGGAAAGCCAGTGTATGGTAAAGAAAATTTCTGAGAGAATTTTCAATTATCTGATTATTGAAAATTTTTCAGCTACTCTACTTGGCTTCCCACAAAGTTTTTAACAATTAGGGACAATTTTTTGCTTTTGAACATCTTTCTTATCTAGAACAAAGTTGAGAAAGTCAAAAGATGGCCAACTTTTCTTACAGCAATCAAGTTGAGAGGAAACATAAAGGATGAAAAGAAAGATGACCAGAATCTGGAAGAACCTCAAAGTTAGAAGAAACAGTTAAGGAAGACACTGATTGACTGCTTTTAAGACCTTCAGAGTCAAAGACATTGCCTGACGACCTTGTTGTCTCTCTGCCATATTAGCACAGTAATGTTATTGAGTTAAATCAATAAAGGTATGATGTATAATTTTGCAAAAGTAATGCAATAAGCTATTCAAGTTTATATACACATCACCCAAACACTTAACAAGAAGGTTCAACTATTCGGACACCAAAGGTTAATGGAGTAAAATTATCACTAATGGGAAATTGCTCCAGTAATAAGCTAAATGGTCCAAACCTACTAGAGGTAAACTGGAAGATATCTGACTTGGAGTACAGTTATGTTCAAATGGTTTTCCCAGCCAAGACGTATATGCCCATGTTTACGTTTACCACTGTGATGTTGTAACAGGCACTCAGAAAATTCAAATACCAACAATCAATTGTGAATGAAAATTTCAGCCTCAGTGGCTGCTATATGAAGAATCAACATTTTATAATAATGGACCATACAGGAGACCCTAAATCACATCTTCTCGTCCCAAATGCAGATATGATAATACATTTTACCATATGAATTCAATATTATAAACTCAAGTGCTTGTAGATAACACTTTTCTGGACTCATAGGCCAACTATATAAACCCAAGGGCATAATGTTACCTAGAATATGAGCAGCTCTTTTACAAGCATCCTATAAGATCATAAGGTGTAGATGATACAGATTAGAAGCCCAAATCTTGAAAGATGGAAGATTCGATATGATTTTCTTTACAAGCATATGAATTCTGAACTCATAGGCCAACTATACAAACTCAAGCCGCTCTTTTAAAACCATAATATAAGATCATAAGGTCAAGATGTTACAGACCAGAGTCCAGAGCTTGAAACAGATGGGAGATCCTAGAATATTCCCTTTATATTACTTAAACGCTTAGGAAGAACATCTCATCGCAAAGCCATTAGCATGGGTGAACCGGCATGAAACAATTAGCAGCTTAACAAACCTTTCATTCACGATTTGCAGTATTGGGTAAAATGGACCAACAAGCATTGCAAGAAAACGCAAGTTCTGCTCAGCATCATATATGAAGTTGGTTAAATCTGCCTGCATAGTGTGAAATACCATGCTAATTAGTAGCATAGAAACCTCAAATATAAGAGTAAAACATTAAACAAATATGATGAGCCAGACATGAAAATAGAAAAGAGAAAGTGAAGATCTTCACTGAGACAATATAAATGCATGTACCTCAACTTGGGGAAGGAAAGGGAGCAACCTTTTTGTCATGTCTTGAAGTAACTGGTGAAATGTGGGGCATAAGAAAGTTAATAAGTAGAATAGCCAAAAACCAAAAATGCATTATAAGATAGTATGATTCACCTGAAGATGCATGTCAAGAGCATCCTGTTTGTGTGATATAATGTTTGGCAACAAATGATTAACAACTGGCTGAAACTCTGCCTCAAGACCAGTCACTGAAACCCCAATGAGCTGCAAGAAAAAGACAGCGGAAAAAACCGTAGTAGTACAGCCCAGGAAAATAAATTACTAGAGTTAGTGTTAACTTTCATCCTGGTTAAGAGTGGAGTTAAAAGAAAAGAAGTAAGAGAGGAAGTGAAAGACTGAAACTTAATAAGCCATAACCAGCCAATGACTGGCAAGTGACTTAAAATTTCATATTGGATAGATAAGAATATACTCGCGACATGCTGGCAAACCAACCGAGACATTATAAGGCACACTGATTGTCATTTACCTGAATGAAGAAAATGGCGATTGGGTTTCCCCTTAAACAAGATATTCGTACATAGCGACATGGAGTGTAGTTCATTGGATATATCATATCACGACGAGGAGCTTCACAGCGCGGGCGAACTTTTACAAATGTCTCTGGCTGATTATTTAGAAAAGACAGAATATAAATAAAATATACTCTGGTATACAATTAATTTTAAGATGCATGAAATTGACAGAAAGTGTTGAGTCATCGGTTCCAATAGTTCAATAAGGGCCCAAAGACATGCTCACCTAAAAAAACAAAAATTTTCATCTATTTATTTTATAAATTCATTTCCTTTGGTACATAATCAAATTTATGCCAAAATAGTATCAGAAATTGGCAGCAAGACAATTGACAAGCAGTTGAAACATTCAGCTCTAGAGCTTTCAAGAAACTAGAACAAAAACAATATGAATGATATGATCAGCCTAACAACTTCATAAAGAAAAACAATCAACATATGCAAATTTTTCATAAGAGTATTAATGGTGCTTTGAAATTTTCAAAAACCTTAAAATTCTACCTTTCTTCCACGTTATGTAAAATATATATATATAGAAAACAGAACCATTTATAGCATCTCAAAGTCTGAGTCTCCTATGCTGCCTTGAACCAAAAAGATGACAACACTATTCTGTTTCACCATATTCTATTACAACTAAACCCTTTTCCAAAGTAGCTTCATAAGCGAAATTGAGAGTAGTAAACTTGGATTACTGGCCTCCAAAATTGGCAACAAACGAAAACACCACTTCTCCATTATAGTAAATCTACTGTACAGCCAAAAATGGAAAAAGCTATATTCCATAGCTTATTTATGTAATTAACAGGTTTGAATCAACATAAATCCTACATGAGCGTTCTTCCAAGTTACTACTGAGTGGGCAAAAGAGAAAACAGAAAAAGAAGAAGACTGAACCTTATAGCGCAAACCAACAGCAATTTCCCATTCGAGCACAGACTTGTTGTAAATCCTAAAATGCGAAAGCAAGCAAGGTTCCTAAAAAAAAACAGAACCAAATCAAATAACAGAAGAAGGAACGGAGGGTGGTGTGTAGAAAGTGAAAGAAATATACATACGTCGAGCTCGAGAAGGATCCACTCCTTGGTGTTGGTGGCGGAGGACCAGTGAGAGCGGAGGTCAGTGTCAAGTACATGAGAGGCTTTCTGAGAAGGAGATTCTCTAGAAACTCCCTTCACTTTGTAGCTCAGTGGCTTCACTCTTCCCTCCAATTCTACTTCCATCTCTAGACACCCGCAAATTTGCAAGGAAATGACTTACACAAGCAGAAAAGAAAGAGGGATTTTAGAGGAACACAGTTCCATGTCGGCCCGACACAAGCAATTTCAATTGGCTTTAGCCTCCAGTATTTTGATTGACTCATCACTTCGAGGTTTATCCCTTTCCCTCCCCCTTCCAATTCCCTAATTGTTAGTTGGCAAAAAATGAAAACGTTAAAAGGGTTAACAAATAGTTAATCAAATGGCTAGTCGTAATTATTTGAAAATAGTTGTACCCGATCTTAATTTTTATTAACCAAATATACACTTTATTTATATTAATAATTTTAATACAGTATTCTATACTTGTTAATTTCTTGATTGTTTGTGTGAATTTTTAGTTCCAATAATTCGGTGTAATTACTGCTACATTTATTTTATTTTAAGTGAGAATTAAATGTCCAACTTTAGTTATGATTAAAGAGAATCTTAAAATATCTCATATTAATTAAAAATAAAAATATTTAAAAAGTGATTATATGCTAAAAGTCAACTAATTTAATAACTAATTTTAATCATTTTAGTAATAGTTGAACTTAAGTTTAATTTTTATTAATAAACTCTACATTTTATTTATATTAAAAAATATTATACTAATCATACTAATTTGAACTTGGAATTGGACTCGGACCGCAAAGTACAAAATTTGTAAATATCAGTTTGTAAAGATGTTTATAATTGATAAATTAGCATTGACACCATTGACAATTTATACTTAACAACTAAAAACTAAACTCACGTAACATAAACACAAGTTCTGAAGTTTAATTAAACGAAAAGGTATAAATATATCATAAACCTTAGTCCAACGTAACCATTAATTTTGTTTGTTATAGCATTACACTAAAATTTTATATTACAATTTTCAAAAAAATTATTTGCAAATGTCAGTAGGCTAAAGCGAGCTATAAAGACAATAGAAAACTATTATATTTGGAAGCTTTAAAATATATGAATGAACAGTGATTCTTTTACGTTAAAAACTACAAAGCACTATCAATTTTTAAAATTTCACTCCAAATTATATAATACCATAACAAGTTTAACATGTCTTCCTGTGATAATAAATTTCACTCCAAATTGAAAACATAAAATCGTTACATCATAAAATTAAATAAAAAAGATTCATACTTGTATAGAACAAGTTATATCATCTATAAAGTTTCACACTCAAGATCTCTAATAGAACAAGATTTACTTAAAATGTAGTCGAAAACAAACAAACAAACAAAAATTTAGATATATACAAAAAATTTTGAGAAATGCAAAAGAATATAAACAAGATGAAAAAATGAAAGGAAAAACTAAATCGAACGATGAATTTAAAAGAGAACGATGATCATAAATAAAAAAACAAAAAGGAAAAGACACTCATGAACAAGAAAAAGAAAAAAATCTAGATATAGTGGGTGTTCGTAGAGAAGGTATTGTTGTTCTATTTCTTGGTGAGAGGGGCTCTTTAAAATAGGAGGGGGCGCTTGAGATGAAGAGATATATGATAAGATGAGGTAGATATTGCTGGAAGGATATTTTCAACGTTCAAAAGAAGAATTGAAGTCTCAATTCGTAATTCAATTCTGATACTTTTTTAGGTAAATTCAATTTATAAAGGATGATGAAGTTCAATTCATGTACACTTGAATTCAATTCAATTCATACTATTCCAAACACCCTGAAGCTCTTGATACAATATTTTTCTTTGAAATTAAGATACTCTCTCGGTTGTGTTTATTGTCATTACTCACTAAAATTTGTTGGAACATAATCAAACTCCAACAAGAGATGCTATCATTCAACTAACTTGGTTAACCATGCAAGATTTATGGAGATTTGGTTTCAATCCAATGTCCCTAACTAGCCTAAAGCAAGACACCCTCACTCTGATTTCGTTTGCACCACCATTGCCGATGAGTAATTTGGAAAGCATGTTGCCTACCTTAGATCCAAGGAACTGACATACCTGTTGAAGTAATGTTTCAGGTTCATGTTACTATAGCAACAGTTTCCATTCTTACACCAACGTTGGCAAGCAGGCAAGGTTTGGTTATATAAAGAGAGCAATCATCTCATACAAAGGCAAGAACACTCTAAAGCAGAATTTATAAGCTAGTACGGATGTAAGTAAGAAGCAATGGAAACACCAACACATAGGAAAACGGCTGAAGGAACCAATCCATGACTTGACTTCGGTAGAATGCTACTTCCAGTTTGCTGTATGCTCGACAAAGCCAAGGATACGGCCCAGGGTCATAATATGAGTACCAAATTCTTCCTATTCCACTCGAATATAGATGGATGTATATGGGCAAAACATATGACTTTGACTGGCAACATGTAACAACTACTAACATCTAGGACTTGTACAGATTATAAAAATGCAGGAACCTTAAAGAAGAAGCAAATTCCAAAAAGACTATTTCTACCCTCCTGTGCAAGCAACAACTGTAACCATAGACGGAGCTATGTAGAGACTTGGGGGGTCACTGGGCCTCCCAAGATTTTTAAAAAAAATATTTTTAATATATATATAAATATATAAAAACGGAGTTATTTAAGGATTAGTGATATACTGGGCCCCTCA
>JANZLD010000002.1:20314897-20329601 GCA_026413575.1 Erythroxylum carthagenense | reverse complement strand
ATCCGATCATGAATGCACTCACTACTCAATCTATTCAAATTACCGATATGCCCTCACATCGGTAACGGGATGTTACAGGTCTCGTATGACTCACGTTGTCAATTGGAGTGTATAATGGATAATGTGAGATTTACTTTTAAAACTATAAATAGAACTCTTTTTTCAAGTTAAAATGGATTAATAAATAAAGTCACCATCAAGTGAACACAAATAGAAACTAAGCTTACAAAGCATGAAGCATAAAGAAGCTAGCAAAGAGTGAATATTCAGCTTAAAGTTCTAAGCCAAATACAAAAGGATGATACCTTTGAAATTTGGTTTAGTGAAGATTCCACATTGTTGTTATACTAGAGCTTGGTGAATTTGCTATCCCATTTACTAGCACAAGTTCTCTAATCCATTGAATTAGCTTTTGGCTTATAATGTTAATGTTTGCATGCTTATTTTCTAAGATTGTATAGTTTCTTTTTAATCAAATGCTTTGAAAAGTAGCTAAGTGTTATGTTGAGTACAATTTTATCCCCTATTGATGGTGATATAGCTTTTTGTGCCCATTGTACTAAGTTTATCCATTTTGTTTCATTACAATATAAGTTACAAAAGACCCAGTTAAAAACGAATGATTATAAGCCAATAATACACATATATGATTGACTATAGTGTCAAATGTGATTATTCTTAGTTCTTATTCTCTCCTTTATTGTTAACCATAAAAGAAATAAAGCTCGGGGTAATTTGAAGTGAACTATAGAAGTTTGGGCCATAAAGTTGCTAGGATTTCTAAGTAATTTTTGTTATTGAATACGCTTGATTTGTGATTGAGCCATATAATCTAATACTCAATTGCTAAGTTGGTGAAATACCTTGGTAACTTGCATATTATAGTTATGAGATATCTGGTATTAATATGATTCAAGTTGTTTTCTCTTACCACTCTTTCTATTTTTGTCTACTCCAAAAGGCTAGCCATCAATGCGGTTCAACTAGGAAGCTTGAATAAGGGGCCTTTTGGGTCCTAATTGTCAAACCAAAGTCAAGCACTCTTCCTATTTCCAATGATGTGTTTGTTGTAGGGGCGTATGATATCCCTCACCTTCAAGATTTGCTTCAAGGATTAAGAAATATGGTCTTTAATCTTTGCTTTCCAAAATTTTTCTCTTTTTTAAGAATTCTACGTACATTATTTAGACATAAAGCGGTTTTTATTTATGAATGGCTTCCATAACTTCTACATAAGGAGCATATTATTCATGATTCTAAGAGATTTTAAGCCTAGTCCATTTTCTTTTGGTACACCTAGATCAATCCATTTAATCTTAGCTTTTGAGGAATTATTATCATTACTTATCCATAATTTTTTTTAGTAATATCTTGATAACTTCTATCAATTTTAAAGGGAGATAAAGATGAGAAGAATGGTATATATTTATACTATATAACATTGAGATAGTTAGCTACAATTTACCTGCAGAACTAAGATATTTGTTACTCCAATTCCTTAGTTTTCTATGGATAGCATCTAGTAAAGGTTAGCAATCTAAAGAGTGATCGTGGTAGATGTGATATGGATTTCTAGATATCTTAGTGATGGTTGTTGAAGTTTTAAAATTTAAAATGTGTTTTGACAATAAAACTTATGATAGTTTTTTCTATAATATATATTGTTGTGGTTAAACACATTCTTTAAAAAAAATATGAATGCAAATTATATGAATAAAATTGGTAGAAAATATAACAATATGTAATTGTTGGATAATAAGAAATTAAAGTCATTGGAATTATTTTTCATAGAAGAATATATATCATCACTATTTTGGTGTTTTTATTAGTGTTTTTTATATTATTATAGTTTTTCTAAGTCTTGGAAATATTAAAATGACATAATGATTAATGATGTTGATTATACTCTAATGGAGACACAAATATTTTACCTTTTTTCTTCTATGATAAATAAGATCATAAAAGTACTCATGAATAATTCTGCCTTTTATCCATGCTAAGTTGATGAGGTAGGACTCATCAAAAATTCATAAAACTACTTACAAGAGAAATAAAATAAGAATTATTCAAAAGAAAAAAAAACTAGAACTAAACTAAAAGTAATAAAATACAATAAAAGAAAAAAAAGTTAGAACGTTGAGTTTTCTTCCAATAAAAGCTTCTTTAAAAGTCTTTTAGCTAGACTTCCTACTCGAGCCTTTCCTCTTGGATCTATAATTAGAGCTTTGCTTCTATTCTTCTTTAGAATCTAAGAATTTCACATTCTATTGGAATTAGGTTGTCCCATTCCCCTTCTTCCACTTGCAAGATACAGGGACCTTCTTTACTTAACTTGCTCACTGATAATTTCTCAAACTTTTTCTTATTGGAAAAGGGATCCTTTACATATTCAGTATTATGCAAAATATGTTTTTTAAAAAAAAGAAAAGCAAATCTATTTTCATTTCCATCTATCCAAACTTGTTTAGTTATGGAATTAGTATTATTATGAGTTGAGATGTCTGTTGCTCTAGTATATGACTAACATTTATTATAAAAGAGATCAACACCTATTTGTTTCTATCGAAATCATCTTCATAGTTAAGATCATGATGGGCAATAGCTAAAGATGAGATTAATGTTGATTTGCTTTTGTTTATCACTTTAAACACACTTCTTTATGCTTATCTGGCCTTTGCACATCCTCCTCTTTAGCATCTTTAGTATTACGTGTTTGTCACTCTTAAGGGATATGATTAGCATTTGATCTCTTGTGTTCATCTACGTACAACTATAAAGTTCACCTTTACCTTTTTCACCATTCATCTCAACTATTTAGTTGACTTAATTCTCTAAATTATAAAAATTATACAATTAGATTGCACTATCTATTCAAGTAAGTCCATGTACAATTTATCTAATCTTTATAATCTTTCAATGAGGGAAGACATAAATTGCAAGATCATCTCTTCCATCTCATTATCATGTGACTGTGGCTACTATTGAAATTATGTTATTGTTAAAATCCAAATGGTACCTCTATCTGCTTACTCAAACTCCTTGCTCATCTTAAGACATATTTAGATGGTTACCATATCATGGATAATGTATATCACAGTAAGGATCTTTCTTATTATTTTCTCTATAAACAACCATATAATCAACATCTTCATAGTAATAAAGGGCTTGTTATGTTCATGCATATTCGGAAAGATGCCCTTACATACCATAATATTAACATGTCCTCCGATAACCATTGTCACGATCCGTCAGCATCTTCATTTGGTTTGAAATATCAACAATTTATACCAACAAGTTTGAAATTGTCTGATTTTACTATTAATCTTGAAGATGTCACATAGAAAAGTACTAAATTATACACAAATATAGGAAATTAAAATAAAAACTGGGATTAATAAAATGGAAATTGAATAACCCCCCATATGGTGCCAAAAACTTGGTTTACTAAATTTGTAAGCATACATAGGCAATTATAGCAAGTTTATAAAACTAGAGTAATATACAGTATCAATTTCACATTAACTATATTACTATATCTATTAATCCTAGATAAAAAATAACACTAAAATAAATAAGATTTAATAAAATAATTAAATTGCTAAACTAACAAAGATGAGATAATTAAACAAAGAGTAATCAGAAATCTATAGGTAGGATTTTGGGGTTTACTACTGTAGAATTTCAATTATCATAGTTGAAATAACAATTAACCAAATGTATTTATGCCCTTTTGAGCACACACATATATTTAATTAGGTAACTACCACCTCCTAATCTGTAATTAAACCTAATCAAATCTATTAAGTGTAGCGCCCCCTTACCATAAGGTACGTACCGGGACGCCCGTAGGTCGTTCCATCACATAACCTACGATAAGGGTGCACTACGAGCAAACCCAACTATACTCCACATGGCATCAATATAAATATCACTAATCTTTGAAACCAAAAATACTTTTTCATTTCATTCTTAGAATCCATAATTACACAATTCTGTCATAGATTACTGTCCATACAATACTTAAAAGAAACTTAAAAACAACTCCTATCTAGGTCATCCCCAAAAGTCCCAGCTGACCGACCTTTGCGCCATAACTTCTCTTACCAACACGGTCTACGAGGTAGGAAAAGTCTCTCTCTCTGGAGCTAGGAGTCGACTATCTATGTCCTGAAAAATATTTGCAATGTTGGGTGAGTTTGTGAACTCAGCGAGAAACCATCATCGATGGTTCACTCAACTCATGCATATACAAACAATTCACATAATAACACACAGTAACATATTAGGAAATACCACTTGCATTATCATTTTACAAATATAAGGTGTTTCGCCTTTCACACAGTCCATATTCAATCATATGTATAGGCAATGCACATGTGACATTTCCCATTTTATTACGGTGTTGTGACCGTGAGCATGAACTGTCCCAGTAACGGGCACATTGAACGGTGAGCCTACGGTTCTGAATTACATTGGGCTTGAATGCCCTAATACGGTGAGCCTGTGACTCTGAATTACATTGGGCTTAAACCCTGAAGCGATGAGCTTTAAGCTCTTAATGGCTGCACTGGTCACAACTGTCATTATCTGAACATGTCTTTATGCATGAATGCATATGTCTCAATTCAGAATCAATTGCTTCACAAAATAATAACACATGCTCCAAATTCACATTAGAACCAAGTAGTTACAAAATTACACCCAAATAAGACTTCAATAACAAGTTCCCAATACTTCGGACACCTATGGTCCGAAATCAATCAAAATCAATCACATAAACCCTCCATTATCTCTGCATGGCATAAGCGCATAATTTAAACACATCAAGATTGAGGAACCAACTAGGTTACTCACCAATTAACTTCCGAACTAATGTCGGGAAGTCTCAGCTACGTCAGTGGATCGACGCTCCAATTGTGTCTTTAAAACAATCAGAATACACAAACATTACCAATTGCACAAGTTACAATAGTCAATAATGCACATGCAACGATTTAATCCCGTACAATACATGTTTATGACAATTCCGGTACCATTCCCAAAACTTCCCATCTCAACTCCTTTTCTCTAAAAGATAGAAATTCCGAGACTCCAAAACTCATTTAATGTAATTTAGAACTCCACAGGTTACATTCCGATATATGAGAACTATCTTCATATCGAAATCATATTCACTATTCACTATTCAATTTCTATCCAAAATCGAGAACTTTCAAAATTGATTCAGAACCTCCATTCTTGTAAATTTGTAGTTCTTAATCTCTAAATTGCAATAAATCAAGAACCAATTCATTTGGACTTAAACCTCAAAACTTACAAATAAAGAACCAATTCACTCTCGGAAAAATGGCGTCCTCGCGGACCTCACCGGGGCGAGATCCCTCGCATACGCCGCGGCGTATACTCTGGCGTGCACCGCGACGTGCCCTCTTACGCTAGCCCGGTGTGCGTCCTCGCTCGCCGCTGCGTAGCAGGGAGAGAGAGTTGCTCGCCACGGCGTGCGATGAACACGTCACGACATGCAACCCCAGAAACACGTCCGAAACCCAGATTTCCTCTTCTGTCAACTTTTAAATCCAACTATCCTCCTTCAAACACTCCCAAAACAACTTAATACACTCCAAACAACTAATCCCTAACCTCAATTCCATCAAATATCCATTATCCCTCAATTACCAAAAACAAAACAAGAAAAAATCATCAATTCACATCATCTGAAACCTATACATTTCTCAACCATCAATACTTTAATCAATCCACAAATCAAACTATCTATAACATAAGAGAGCAAAAACTTACTTGATTTAAACCTTGAAATTCTTCAAAATACTCAAGATACTCCAACCCTACTAACTCAAACACACCCACGGTAGTCTCTCAAATCCTCACCCATCATCATCTTCTCCAACACCAAGCTTAGGGAATAGGTTTAAGGTGGAGAAGGAAGCAATTAAACAAGAAAAATGGAAGAAGGAGCAAAGATGGAGATCCACGATGAAGGAGGAGAAGAAGAAGAGAAGAAGAGAAATTTTCAAAAGGGGAAAGCATCGTGGGAAGCAAATTCAAAGGAGGAAGGTTTTAAACAAAATAATTTAAAAGAACTAAAGGCATGTTTGGCAACTCATTTGCCACATGTCCACTCCATACAGCCTAAACCCGATTCTTATTCTAATTTCTCCCAAATTCCAATGGCTCTAAGCAATAAATCCTAAAATCATAACTCTAATTTTCCAGTGCCATTGGCTAGTCAATTTCGGAACCAGAAATTCAATTAATCTGTCATTTAGTCATTTTTTCGGTCCGGATCTATTACTCCGGAAATTTCAAAAAAATTCCTAAAAATCCTCAAAAATATAAAACACATGAATTACACCCGATTTAACTGATTCAATCTCCTATATCACATTTTTCACTCCAAATCAATTTTCAAAGCACAATCTACACAATTATCACATAATTTCCAATATACACAATTATATCAGGAATATGTCATACATGCATGTACATGCATATGCTAGTGCAATAATTACCAATTGTCAAAATATATAGAGGCTAAATAATGCGCGAACATGCTGAAATACGAATGCATGTGCCTAACCCATTCCAAATTACCACTATAGCCATCCCATCGATGACGGGATGCTACATTAAGTGTATTTAATCTATTTGGTTACTATAATAGTTTAAGATACTTTCATTCTTTAACGCTAAAGTATTTTTTATTCTAGTGCACACTTCTCAATCTTTTATACAATCTTTAATATTGAAGCTATGATGATTAGGTTCAAATCTAAAATTAAGAATAAAGAGAATAAATTTAAGTAAATAATAATCAAATCATATATAGGGTTTTTAACTGCTAAACATAAATAAAACTAAACTAAAGCAAAACAATCAAAATGTAAAGGAAAAAAAGAGAGAGAAAGACCTAGAACAGTTGTCAACAAAGGAGGTTGTCACATAGCTCTTAAAATCCTCTACAGAGAACCCTAATAGGAGCATTTACAAGCTAAGTTTATATAAAAGAGTTATAAGGTGATTAAACTTACAATTCCACATGTGTTTGGAGTGATTGTTACGAGAATTGTGCCTATTACACTTTTAAACCACCCTGGTCTGGCTTTACAACTTTTAAAGTATAATTTATCACTAGATTACCGCTAGTTTCAATTTATATTAGATGTCAATTTTGTTTTAGGTCTATTACAAAATTATCACCCTTCAAGTGAGCTTTCAAATGCCTTTGGAATCACCTCAATTGGAAAGTTATGGAGAAACTTATTATCAAATGTGTGCTTCCTCCTCAAAATCATCACCTACAAGAGAATGAACCAAATATAAAAAAGTTGCATATAATTTTATATTAAACATGCGATAAAAATACTAAATTACAATTACCATAGCCCCTACAAACATGTAAAAATGGACCTATCAAGTGCTTTATGGGGTGTACTTTACCCCGTGTCGCAATACTATAGTACTTATTTTGGGCGTTAGCCCCGATTCTTAACCAAAAAAAAATGATAACCCAGTGTTACTACACTTCTATTTATTGAGCCCCTTAAATTCTTTTTTTATTACAATCATCTTTTTTACAAATTTGTAAGGCTTAAAGCCTATCATTGTTATATCCAATCCTCTCGTAACTACCTCATATCGAAAATTTCCCATTAGACAATTATTTAATTTAAATAGAAATTTTATAGAACCAATTTTGTTTTAAAAAAAAGGTGAATAATAAGCTCTGCTATTGCTGAAAATGATTAAGCATATAGTGCTAACTAGTGCTTTATCCAATTTTCTCCTAAGGAAGCAATCATCAATTGTTTATTTCACTATATGTATTGTTGCTCATCAAAATGCAAGTCAAGTAGCCCTAATTGTATGAAGGAGTTTATTAGGTTTTTATTAAGATGTATCTTGAATTTGTTGTGCCCTTCAACTTTATTTTATGAAACCGTGCTATTGAAATCCATAACTATTAACCATACATTCGATGCTTTTTCTTAAAGCAGTAAGGCCCTTTGATAGTTGTCTTCTTTTATTCAAATAATCAAAGGCATAAATGGAAGTGATTCTCATTTGAATATTAGAGGGATTTAAGGCTAGTTGAAGTTGCTATGTATAATTGCTGCTCAACCGAAATGGAATTATGTTACAAGCTACCATTATCCTTCCATTAAGGTGAGCTTGGAGGTTTCTTCTGAGGTCCCAATCCACGTGTGAAAACCTAAATTCTTTCTTGTGTAAGATATTTTGTCCATGTCTCATAAAGTTGGATTAACATTAATTGCAATTTCGGTTTTTAAATAAATTACCGGTTAAGTTATGTCATTTGATCCTGATAAAGATAATAAAGTGGTCCAATAAATGATCTAGATTAATGGATCAAAATCCGGATAAAAAATGGGTCCTGATTAGTGTAGACCGGGTTCATATCGGCCTTGTAATAGGGAAGCTCAATATAGAAGCTATATAAAGGTTAGGTTTCCTACAGTTACTCAAGAGTTCATTCATTAGCATAAGGATCTTGACCCGTTAAGGAAGCTCGTGATCTAAAAAAACTGTAAAAAAGCCTAGCTCGTGAGTCAATGATCACTTTCTACTAAGGCCTCGGAAGATTCGAAGACGTTTGAAGCTCGGAATCGGCATCAGAATCAGAGATGGAACCGAAATCTAAGTATTCCACATTACTTTCGTTTTTAATCCTTTCATGTAGATCTGGAGTACGTAATAAGGCTCCCACTACATACTAACACCTTCATCTTAGGGACTTTTTTTCTAATATTCGGGAGTCAAATTACAATGGATTTTTTGGTGGCGAGATAGTGACCAATTACTTAATAGATTTCTGACAGAGTAGATCATATCTGATGAACATTATTACTAGCATTGACAGAATTATGAAAGAATTGCGTTTCTTTCTGCTTCCTTGCCCCGCCAAATTAAAAACCCTTTAACGTCTAAAGCAGAAAGGTAAACAAGTTCATCACACGAGTACTCAAAGTTGCTATAGATTGAGCAGACAATTTCTGGGAGAGAGGAGGATAAACAAAGAGTCCTGTACACTATCTTATCCATTATGTTACAAAGATTAGGAGAAAAACAAAAAAGGAAGGTAAAAACGAGTTTTGTTCATGACAATTAAATATCTTTTAAGAGGTATTCTCTGCTTCATATAGAATGGCGAGATCCTCTACGAAGCATCCTACGGAAAGGCCTGCATGCAACAATGCTAAGATCAACTGCTGCAGCAAGTGCCATGAAGATAGCGGCATCCTCTATGCATGTCACATGTCTCATAGCCAACTGAACCAAGGGTTTGCTGTGCTTCCCTTCACCATATACTCTGCAACTCATAACAAAGCCACCAACAATCACACCTAGTCCAGAAAAATCTCCACTACTTTGAGGACTTGGTATTGGCGTTGCAGCTGTTCGCATCTGCTTGTCGGTGTCTATGAAAAACACCCCACCCTTTTCAGCACTCATAAAGATCTCTGACATAAGAACCTCACCCCCCTCCTGGCCTTCTGACAGGAGGTGAAATCTACAGCAAACAGAGTCTCTAATTCCACGCTCACGCCAGGCCTCAAGCTTTCCCCATGGCTGCCAGCTCTCCGGCCTGCAAACATCAGGTCGAACTATCAACCAAGCTCCTGGGTTGGACTTGGCAACCCAATCACAACCTGATGATGGTACAAATGGAGTTGTTATGAAAGCTGCTGCCACAGCTGATCCAGAGAGATCATGTATCTTCACCTTCCATCCTTTCCGTTCTCTTCTCTCAGTCTCCAGATCGGCACCTTCAAGAGAAGCTGACCAATAGGTACTTAACGGATCCACCAGGGACACCCTGTCACTCCAAAACCATATAAAAAAATTCATCAACAATGAACTGATTATTGGAAGAATGACAAAACAAACCTATTAGGCTATATCACCAGTGTACTTGCTACTCTCTATGTGTTTGCTTGCAATGTTTCAGGGAGAGTATGCGAAACTCTTATACTAATTTTTGGCTAACCTGTATGCAAGTGAATTGGACAAAGCTGTTCGCTTGAAAATAGCACTTTTAATAGCTGTACTGAAAGCCAGAATCTTAGGAAATCCTAGAAAGTCTTAACAAAAATCTCAAAGCTAGACAATTTTTAATGTATAACTCATGCCAAAGAGGCCACGAAATGCATGTCACCTGTCCCGACTAAACTTGCAACTGAATATGGGCTGCTTGATGGAGCCTTGAAGCTGAACTATTTGAGGACTTGATGTTGTCACATCTTCAAACTGGAAAACATATCGGGGATCAGGATCGAGTTTCACTCTCAAATGAAGTTCAGCTCCTGGTCTACCACTCGCCTGCTTGATTTTGCCAATACCTATCCACCCATTGAAAAGAATTACGGGCCTCCCTTCACCCCATTCAGGACTTACCTCCAACTTGAATGTCCCAATTTGATGCTTTTTGATGCCAACACCACAATGGTAGCCCTTTCTCCCTGTGAAGACAACAATCTCAAGATATGCATGATGAGTATAGAAACAGCCAGGCGCTAACAATGCTTTTAGATCAGACTCCTGAAGATAAAATATAGACGCAATGTTATGAATATCAGGTGTTGCTTCAGGAGAGGACAACAATGGAACTGACGTTGTTTGCACAGGAAAGCCTCGTAGTCTTATTTCGCACAAGCATGGAGACGAAAATGTATGAATTCCAGATGTTGCAGAATTCGGAGCTGCACCAGGAAACCTCAGCCCAAGGGAGCCTATTGACAGCCTGATGAAAGCTTGAGGATCCATTCTTGTCAAAAATGTTTCCCCATTGGATCGAAATGTCTATGCTTAGCAAGCTCAAGAATTCTGCCACACAGTAGGCAAGTAACAATCAATTTGATATTCAGCACAAGAAAAATTGCAGTCTGATTCATGAATTTATATGTAGGATCAAACCAGTTCACTAAGAACATTTTACAACCACTGGCATGGCAAGCAAGCAGTTACATCCAGTGAATATTGGGTCCCTCGACTTCCTTAATTACTAAAAAACAAATTATATCAAGGACTGCAGCTACTTCGCTAATTGTGCAGAAAAAGAAGGCTGCTGAACCATATGCTAAATGAGGTTTGAGTTTATCCAGTATAATCCACCACAAAAGTTGAAAGGCACAAATTGGAAATTACAAATATTGCTTTAACATTAGAAAGGAGATCAACAAATATGACATGCAGAATTTAAACCAACCTAAATAACCTGAAATCCAAAGCACATTTAGATCATTTATAGATGACTAAAATTTGTTAGTGACTTACATTTGCTTCTATTTCAAATAGAGATTGTGGGAATATTTGTTTGAAAAGACATACTGGTCAGCTTCTAAAAGGAGTGCTTATGCAATTCGTGGAAATGAATAAGAAAAAAAGTCAAGAAAAGATATCCCTTGCAATTATCAATCTTTCAACTTTTATGAAAGACATATTTAAGTAAATGTGTAAGCTAGCAAAACATATGCCACACAAAGGCATAAAGCTTGAAACCCAAACCATCAGTTTGGTTGCCTCCATGAACATCATCATGACATCAATAATTGATGTGATACGCAAAGTAAACTGAAAGGCCTATGGCCTAGGACAATCACAAAGTTAGTTCTCTTCCAAGCTTGAACCAAGAATACTATACATCAGCAATAAAGATTTGATCAATTTTTGCATCCCGGTTACTCACTATATTGCTTTTCTGGTTTTCACATACTGACCACACGAATGAAATTGGCTTCCTATCATCTATCAATTTTATTTCCAGGCGAAAGAATATAGTAAAAAGTATAATTAAAACTAGCAAGACAGAAAATAAGCAAAAATAATTCTGGTAAATCGATTCAATATCAGGTTGCAGGATTCCTTTATTCCCCGGATGAAATTTTCAAACTCAACTAATCATAATTCCCAAACTAAGATTCCTAAGGTGCATTTATCATCCCACCTAAAATTAACTTAATTTTCATCCTAGCTATTTCTGATTCCAAAAATACGCTAAAGAAAAATGATGTGAACGCAATTGCCGAAAGTTCAACTCAATCCCTCTCACTGCTCACCAACCAAACAAAAGAACAACTACCTGTACGTTGTAATCAAACCAGGGAACACACCTCAAACTTAAGAAAAAAGTGTTGAAAGAGGACAATCCAACAACCTATATGAAACAATGCCATAACGATTCCTCAATCATCAAACAAAGAAAGAGCCCAAGTCAAGTTCACCCAAATAACACGCACATACACGCTCACACAACAGCCCAAAAAAGAAAAATAAAAGAAAGAAAAAAACCCACCTGAACATCTTACTTGAAACTGCTCCAATTCAGCAAGAAACCTGGGGAAAGAAAACACACAATTAGCTAGGGGGCAGCAAAACACCATTTGAGAACAACCCAAAAGAAACTAGATTGTTGTTTCAACAAAAAGGCAGCACCTCTCTCTATAACATAACAAGCTCTTTTCTTTTCGTTTTTTCTGAGAGAATAAAACCCCACAAGAATGCGACTTTGCTATAGCCGGAGCAACCAAGACGAGAATGGAACAAACAACAAGGCAATCTGGGATTTCACGTAGACTTTGCAGGGATCACGAGGAAACAAACCAATCTCTCTCTTTCCTATATTTATGCGGCTACATAAATAAAGAAAAACAGAGAAGAGAGAAATGGCGAATAGTACTAAAGATATGAACTTTTTAATGTTTGTTTTGTCTGTACTGTGATCGGGTGCTGTTCTTTGGTTGCATTATTAATTTAGTGCAACGAAATGGGCGGAGAAAGTGAAGGGGAAGAGCAATGGAATGGATTCCTTTGTTTGTTTTGTAAATATACATTTGCAATTATAGAGCAAACAAAAAAAAGAAGAGGATATTTTATTTTAGTCAAATGTAGAGAGAGAAAGTAGTGAAGACAGCTGGAGGCAACAGCTGCTGGTGGTTGGTCCATAGTAAGAGAAAGAACCGCGTTCTTACACACATATGCTTCACTTCACTTCACTTCCTCTTTAGTCTCAAACTAAAACTAAACTAAAGACAGACGTAATACTTTGGTCATTAACTTTTTTAATCAACATTAAATATAATATCATTTTATACAAAACCATTCATTTTCATCATAATTTTATTAAACTAAGTCTCATTAACAATTTTTTAATAAAATGTCTTTTCATCAATACCCATTTTCCAAAAGTTATGGTTTTTTAAAGAAATTTAATTCTATAGTGCCGATTTGGAATGATTTGCTTACTTAGCATTGGATGAAAAACAATCCAAAAGTTTGCTTTTCATAACTTAAAAGTCAAAATCAAGGGAATATCTTTTTCCGTGTATAAGATTCTTCGCTTTGCTAAGATTTTAAAGGGTCGTAATATACATAACTTTCTCGGATATTTTAAATTTTGGCCGAGGCAAAAAAAAAAAAAAACATGTAAGATATTTGTACACATAACAGTGGGTATATATATATATATAAGGCCAGCAGCTTGTATTGACTTGTCTCCACAATAATTACTCCGACAGTCTGTTGATTAGGATTGACTTAATCACCGATATGTGAAAATATTTTTTAATTAAAAGGAATATTTTGGTCTTTATAATTTTTTAATTAAAGTTTAAGTTTAATTACAATGTTTTGTAAAATAAATACAATCATTAAATCCTACATTTCAACAATCTAAACTTATGTGACACTTTTTTCTATTATGTATTACAAATATTACTATTAAATTGTCCTTTTAACCTATTTTAGGACATAAAAATAATCCCATTTGTCTAAATTTTGAACGAGTCAAAAGAGTGAATTTAATTACAAGATTGACAAAAAAAAAAGTGAAGAATCCTAATAGAAGTGTATAGTTGTCTAATTTTTTTTAAAATTAAACCGAAAGTTAAACAGATAAAATAAGAAGTTTACAGTTTAAAAAGTTAAATCTATATTAGATAATCATAAAATTGGCTAAAAATTAAATAAAAGTAAAAAATTTAAATATAATTAAAAAAGATTGTTCTTACTCATAAAAGATTTTGAATTTAATTAAAATTTTATTAACTAAAATTTTGTTTATTTATTTTAGTTTAAAAAAACTTTATTAATTAATAAAAATTGACATATTAATTAATAAATTAATTATTTTTAACAACAAAAATTATTAAAATAAATCAAACCAAGAAGTTAAGAATTGAATGAAAAAATTAGTAATTCAAAATTTTTACTGTTAAAGTAATAGAATTAGTTAAAATTTTTAATCATTAATTTTGTCCATTTGAAAATCTATTAGGATGATGATATTTATGATGTGAATGTTTGAACATTTTGACGTCAAATTTAAATTACAATAAAAAATAAAAAACCAAAAATAATTTTTACTTGTCTTCTTGTTTTAGAAAAAGTCAGAATAGCAGTTACAAGTGGACAAAAGTTAAAAGGTGGAATAGCAAACATTAATCGACTTTGTTTCTTTTTTAATTAAAAAATGAGTTTGTTTGATTTTTTTTTAGTTTCTATTATTTGTTTTGATTTTTTAATTTTCAAAAATTATGAAAATCATTTAAGTGGTTTTTGTTTCTTATTTTTATTTTTTATAATATTATATACTATAATTTAAATATATATTATTTAATTATTAATAAATAAAAATTATGAATAATTTTATTTTATAATTAAATTATAT
>JANZLD010000002.1:20225286-20243284 GCA_026413575.1 Erythroxylum carthagenense | reverse complement strand
CATGTACAACCAATCATTAATCATAGAGACTATATGCTGTATGCGCATGCCGAGATATAATTTAATATCCCGAACCCATCCCAATTATCAAAATACCCTTTCCTATAGGAGAGGGGATGTTACACACTTTCTCTCTCTTTTGGGTACTTTCTCTCTCTCTCACCCCTTTACACACTCTAGAGTGTTCTTGTGACTCTTATACCTACTCACTCATCCGATTTCTATATCTCCCTTATATACTCATTTTCTTTCTCATTTTCCTCTTAACGAGCAATTTAAAGTGAGGACAAAGTTGACACTTCAAACCAACACTAAATACCATTGTATGAAATAACACTTATATAGGATAACATATGAAATTAGTTCAAATTAATTTACTCTTCTTCTAAATAGGAGGGATTAACACAACATCCACCGACCTAAAAAGAGCTAAAAAATAGTTTGTCATTATCAAAGCGTTGATTTAACGATTCTTTTTAATTGACTTATATATTGCAAGAATTAAAACAATATACATATATATGTAGTAGCCTTTATGATGCATTTAAACAATTATATATAAATGGGAAATTAAAGATTGAAAATTAATTAGTGAATTAATTTAATTGTTGAAGAAGTTCACAGTATTGCTGCTTGGGTTTAGGCTGAACATTAAGACCCGGCCCATGCAGAGTCCGACATTAAAGACTTGAAAAGTGGAGAAGCTAACGCAGCTTGAATTGTAATGTGAGTGTGTTCCCTTTGCTCTCTGTCTTATTTGGTGTGAAGTAACAAAGAAGACTGGCAGGCAACGCTTGCTATCGCTCATAATCTCGTCCTCTAGTGCTACTACGCCATCAAAACAAGTTACCACCTTCTCTACATCCCCACCAGACCTAAAGTTTGAGTCTTTCGTTCTTTACAGTATAGAAAACATGAAGGCTAAGAGGAGGGCAGCAGCGAGTTTGAGTCCTGGGTTAAGGGATGCTGTGGAGGTGCCTGTGTTGGATGGTCATGTTGCTGAAGAGAAAAGAAGAGATGAGGTTCATGTTAATGGTGAGAATCCAGAGGAGGAGGAGGAATGGGAAGGAGAAGCGGAGGAAGAGGAGGAAGAAGGAGATGAAGAAGGAGAAGGCGAAGAAGAAGAAGAAAGGCCAAAACTTGATGAGGGGTTCTTCGAGATTGAGGCTATTCGTCGCAAACGGGTTCGAAAGGTTTACTTCTGTTCTCTTTGCTTCACAATGTGTTGTACAGTCCTGTTTGCTTTGACTCCTTTTGAATAAATTGTGATCCTTCTTTTCTATGAAATCTGATTCACTTTTTTTTTTTTGCAACATTCACTAGACATATTTCCTTTGGAAAGGATGTTCAGGATAAGTTGAACGATGGAAGAAATTGGTTCGGATGATTCTTGATTTAATTAATCTTAAAGTATGGCTTTTTGTGCTTGTTTAGGGATTTTTGTGCATCGGAAGTGATTAAGATGGTAAATGTTTGGGAAGCTTCTCTGCTAATTCTTATTTCACATTTCTGTCTTTCTTGGTTCGTAATATTTGCTTTCTCTACTATATTGGATGATGATGATGATGATTTTGATGATGAATCACTCTTATAATGTAGGGTCAACTGCAGTATCTCATCAAATGGTTAGTGCTTTTGCATCCCATTTAGTTTTTACATTTAAGATCTATCTTGATGTTTCCCATTCTGGAACTGTAACTGGTCTTACCTTGTTTAATATTCATAATACCGGGCAAAAAATTACCTGAGATTATTAATTTAGGGTGGTTTCTTGACTGTTATGCTTTTATCACCTTAAAAGGCGAGGATGGCCGGAAACAGCCAACACGTGGGAACCTCTAGAGAACCTACAGTCATGTGCCGACGTGATTGATGCATTCGAGGAGAGGTAACATCCATTTCTGTTCGATAGTTTTCCTAAGTCTAGTATGATATTTAGAACATCAATGCAAAAATACTCGACTTTTCCTACGGTTACAACTCAATGGATACTAACCTCTTAACTAATTTCATTGAAAAAGCAAAAAAACCAATTTTCTTTTTTGTCTTTATGTTATCTGTTACAGTTTACAGGACAAACGTCATTGAAGTGATCTGACTAATAACATCACTTGCATAGTGCAGTTAAAAATTTTACATCTAAAAAGCAAAAAACCAATTTTGTTTGGTCTTTACCTTTTACAGTTTACAAGATAAACTTCATTGAAGTGTCTGAGTAGTGACATTACATACATAGTGCAGTTAAAAATTTTACTTTCACAATTGACGTAAAATAATCACCCGCATTTGGTAATTGGTATATGACCTGAAAACTTATAATCGTTATTGTTTAGGAGTTTTCATAGCAAAAAGTTGGTGTAAAGTTCATAACTTGACAGAGTGCATCATCACGTACATATTTATTGTTTCTCTGTTGCCTGGGAACTTAAGCCTGCGTTCTGGGAAATCATCAAGAAAGCGTAAACGCAAGTCTGGAGGTCCTCATTCATTGGCAAAGAAGAAGCCACACTCCTCTGCTGTTGATGGCGTGGTAGATGTTGAAGTGAGTATTGTCGATAAACCTTATGCTCCTCTGAATAATTCAAATCTGGTCAATCTACCTGCGCCTGCTCAGTATGTGGGATTAGGTGATGAAAGGGAGAATGATGGAATTGTAAGCAATCTCAAAACAGCCAAGAAAGTTGAGGACAATGGGTTCATGAACTCAAAACGTTCTAACATTGAGGAGGATAATGAATATGATCCAAAGCTTAGTGAGCTTAGAGGTTCACTATTGAATGATGCTAGTGTAGAGAAGCTTGCATTACATATTCAAGAGGGGAGGCCAGTGGAAGGAAATGGTCCAGCAAATGGGCTTCCCAAGACTGGTTATGTGGGACCTGATGAGCATACTCGTCGCACTGGTGCTAAGAGAAGGAAATCTGGCTCTGTGAAAAGGTTTAGAAACGACTCAGTCGTATGTCAATCATCGTTCTTAGAGAGTTCGTCACTGAATATTCCTGTTGGAACTGGTGCAACTACTGGACAATTAGGGATTGGAAGTATTGGCGAGCCATTAGGTGAAGATCACAAAAATGCTTCTACTATTACCAAGATCCTGAAGCCGATTAGCTTTTCAGCTTCAGTCTTGGACAATGTCCAGGATGTTCTGGTAACCTTTGTGGCAGTAAGGTTTGTGATTTTCTTCAACTTGTATGAAACTGAGTACTGAAGCATAGGCGCTAATATCATTATTCTGAGAGTGCTGGGATCTTTTCGTATAATCCACATTGAATTTTGCATTTGCGTAATTTGTTGTCCATTTGGATTACTGATACATAACTATCCCAAATGGGATTTGACAGGTCTGATGGGAAAGAAGTGGTTGTTGATAACAAGTTTCTGAAGGTGAATTATCCACATTTGGTAAGTGATTATGTATAAAATTGGTAATTGATTTGGCGTGGTCATATGTTTCCAGAATGCTAATGACAGGATCTTTGGTGGCAGTTGATCAACTTCTATGAGCAACATCTCAAGTACAGCATGTGATTGGACTTTTTACCTTTGTCTGTATAGAATGTTGTAGGTGAAGAGATAGAAAGACCAATTCATATATGTTGTAACCTTTTGTCCTATGTATGATTGATTGAACACTTACACCCTAACTTATGACCATCCAAATATCAATCAAACATGCTGTGGCATTTTCTTTACATCTTTACATCAGACATCATGATTAAGCTTAGGATGATTCATTTCTCACTCATCTTCCACAGAAATGCCGGATCAACATGAATCAATTGTTATATTGGAACAAAAACCTACCCAAATAATTTTTAAAGAACTGGAGGAAACAAAATGTTCAAGGATCAAAACACTGAATTTTCAAGAAATAAGAAAAGAACTACTAGCAGCAAGAGATGTAAGAAAAGAAGGTCCATGATTGTTTTATGTTAAGAAATGTATTTGCCGATAATCACTAGTAAGTTATAACTGCCAATTGGATTTGGATATCTCAGTATGTTGGTTTTATCTTTGATATTGGACTATGATGTTGATACTGCATCTGTGTTTCATCCAAATTTCAAGTATCACTGAGATGACCAGTGCTCTTAGGAATCTAGAATTGACGTGTTCTGTTCTTGGAGTCAAATGCCAGCATGATTATGCAATGCCTTGGGGAAAAAAAAAATCAGATAATGCACATATCAGAACCTTTAACCAATTTCAATATTCAAAGCCGAGATTAGATTACACTCGTTGAAAACTTAAGTTTTCTTTTTCAGTCCTATGTCTCATGAGTTGTCTAAAATCAGTTTCAGATTGCAGTTAAATTCTTTGTTCTGCCGTTGAAACTGGAAAATTTATCCCATCTTCTGCAGTCCTCTATCGAGCTCTCTTCTTCAGAATTATATTAAAACCCTTTTGATTGATACACGTTAACAAGTAGTCTGTCATTGCTGTAGCTATCATGAAAGTGAAGTTTGTGACATTAACATGTTTTAAAGTTATTGCTCTTGTTCTACTGCTGTAAGACTTTGTTAATGTAACAATGTCCAATTTTTAAAATACTGCTAAAGATAATATTTTATTGTTCAAAATTCAAAAGTGTCAATCTAATATATTAGCACTAATCTCACGATTGGCATTTAATGAATACGTTGTGCTATTAACATAGATACATAAATGATTGTGTGAATCTTAATACGATTTATCTTTTATAAAAAAATTATTATTGGATCATTAAAATAAATCTCACTATCGATTATATTGAATTTTGAACTAATCATGCATGCCTTGATTAGGGAAAGGCAGGAAGGTCGGAGTGCCTTCCATCTACAAGAGTTCATGTTTCCTTTCTGACTTGAAATTTAGAAAGGCAAGGCTAAAGGAAATGAAAACAAAGGACACCTTCAACCAAATCTTTGTTCAGATGATTTTATTTCCAACTTCTTCGAGTTTCTTTAGCATCTCCCCAGGAGTTCTATCCAACTCGTCAGCAATTTGCCTCTGAATATCCAAGGGAAGTGTCCGGAATTGCTCACACAGGTCTCCATCAATGACATCATGTCAAACCTTCAAAGGTACAAGTAGAACTTTTTAAGTCAAAAAAAAAAAATCATAATGGACAATTTTCACATAAACAGAGCAGCATAAAATCTTTTTTTTTTCAAAAGCACCACAACTAACCGGGTCAACATCACAACACATAACAATACTTATACTCTATAATCTCCCCTGAATAGCTTTGAACATAATAATACCTTAATGGGAAAATAAGAGGATCGAAATGCCATGTGATCTCTTCCACACAAGGGCGGGTGGTCCTGCCTCAAATGCATCTCCAAGCGTGAAAAGAAGTCAACATCATCTAGAGAAGTAGAAGGAAGCAGTGATCCTACGCTCCCCATCACTGTTCCATACATAATGCACTCCCCACCACCTGGAATCAAAAATGCCTTCTGCAAGCTGGTAACCACATCACCAACACGAAATTGTACTATCTCCTCCACCTTGGTTGGAGAGCCATTGAGCTTTCCTTGCTCCCACTTTATCTTCCCCCAGGTGGATTTTCTTCTATTTCATCAGAAACATCCTGCCCTAGCCGCACAAAATAAATATTACCAAACCTATCAGCACCTTGCCATGGTATCAAATTCAACATGGTGTGATGCTGTAACCCATCTTGGAACACAATCATCGACACATATGTACAGCTGATTCTCATCCCGTCTATACTTGCAGAAATGAAACGATTGCAAAAAATACACAAAGAACAAAATCAGTTCATAGTTATTGTGGCTAGAACAAGTTGCCATGAAGACAGGCAAATATTTATGACAGAGTACCTGAAAGCTGAAACAAAGATATGTATCGTAAAATTCTTGTTATAATGATACCTGATGGAAAATAATTCAGAAAAAATACCTCTTGATTGTCCCCAACATAGATCCGATCACGATAGATATGAACCGAGACGATGGTGTTAGGGAACAGTTTATTTTCACATTTTCTGAGCAATCTCTTTTTCCCCAAGTCATACAATCTGAGCACAGGTCCTATTCCAGCAAGTAATCTTCCCTGGAATTGACAAAGAGCAAGTGGAACACCTTCTACTTGTGTTCTGTGCAGAAGTTCCAAGCATTTTCCCTCATCCGCAAACTTGCAAGTGTGAATAAAGCCAGCAATTAAACTTCTTTTAGAAAAATTGAAGTACTTTTGTAGTACCAACAGCTAAAAGTGTTCCGTGCTCCTTATTGTGGCAATTTACAGTGCAAACGCTAAATGCAGGTTCATTGTCCTGGAGCTCCAGCAGACAAGTTGTAACTGCTGTCCTTGTGTCAAGAACTTGATGCAAGAAACCCATCTGTCCGACTCTGCCTTAGGATAACCATAACGCTCATCAGCAAGGGGGTCATCATCGCCATTTTCCATCTGTTCAACATGGGAACTTCATTTTCACCCGTCCCAGCAGCCTCGAAGCATTTCTTTTTTGGCAGCTTCATGCTCCTCAGCTGCATATGCTCCCCGGTCACTCTCAGTTGTAATCGAAACTTTCCGCTTGGTTTGTAGCACAAACTTTCTGGGGGGCCTCAGAGGTATTGCTGTTTCATTGAATGTTTCACCCGATCTTTCAACAGAAAAAATTTTCAAAGGATCACCCGCAACAGTGACAATACCTTCTGCACATCGATCAGAAGACAATGAAGCCACATATTCAAGAGTCTCATATGATAGGGGTGTTAAAGAAAATGCCCTTGGTGAATGTAATCAAGCCAAGGTCGGCTGGATACGCACAGCATTGCACGTCGGCCCCGCACAATAATGGAGAAAAGCATTGATGTTCTCCCAAGAATCAAGATCTAGAGTCAGAAAGCTGGCCTGTTACCATATCCACCACAGTTCTAAACAGGACCCCAGACTGCAGACCAGCATTCAGAAAAAGACTAGCAGGGTGGTCAGCACCATCCTCTCCACCTGTAGATGCCTGAACCTCAAGAAAGATGAGAGACTCTGGAGGTGATGAAACACTTTGCACACTCAGGATCAGCATACAGTCATCAGGATGCAGAGATAAGATTGGATAGTGTTATCATATGAACCGACTGCAAGGACCCGAGACCTTTGTCTCCCTTCAGGAACTGGGGAAATGTCCAAACAGGCCACATCACCAGACATTTCATGTTTCTCAGCTTTCATTAGCTGACCAGTCAAATCCACTTCGAAATATATAAATTTTCCACCACTCAAAGCACTAACCACTTGAAGTCTATTGGAACAAACCTTCACAATCGTTCTCTTTCCAGGAGTTCTCCACTCATTAATACACCCATCGTCCCTTATATGTCTAATGCCATTTGGATGAACTTGCATTGAAGAATCATTGCCAATCAAAGAAACAGCAAGGGAAGGAGTAGTATCAAGAAACCCACTATCACTAACTTCTTCAACTGTTTCCCCAATGGAAAGAACAAGTGTTGCATTGTTAAAAGACACAAGAATATATGCATCAAACTCATCATTAACATTCTTTTTCACAGTCCAAACTGCACTTGGCACACCTGGAAGCGGTGAGACAGCCATCTCACTAATTGCCAAACCAGGCCTCCAAATCCTCACAGAAGATCGAGGTCCACACCCACAAAGATAAAATATTTGAGGTGTTTCTTCATCAAAAAGATTAGCAACTTTCATATCCACAATAGGCATCAAGCTCTCAACCTGGTCAGTCCTAACAGGATTCTTCAACCTCTTGACCGGAAAAAAACAGGCTGGAAACCCTCCTCAGTTTCCATAATGGTAGCAGAGGATGCTCGACGTCAGCTTCATCCCCAATTGCTTGAAACTGATAGAGAGCATGATTCCCAAATGCTGATGCAGCAATCAAAAACCCAGATTTCAAAACACAAAATGAAGCAGTAACAGATACTGTATCAAAACTTAATCTTTAACTCCTTAACTTATTGCTCTCATGATCCAACGTGACCTTGAAGACATCGCCATCCTCTGTCTGCAACAAGGACAAAAACATAGATTTCTGCCTGTAAGTGACTGTGGAAACTATCAAAACCCCTCTCTCAGCCAGCAAATCTTCACAGCGAGCAATCACTGCCCTCACATCAGGGTGCCCCTGATTCTTATACATAAGAAGTTCTCTGCACAAAATATAACCCCACTAGGCCCATCTAAACCTCCAGGAACAGTGACTAACAAATTGCTCCATTATCAACCTGCTCAGACCACTTTCTAGAAACGTGATTAAGCCTAAATAGAGCTCATAAAAAGTCAAATGATTCTGAGCCTCACTTGCTACCATCCCTGTCAAATCCTGGTCTGCCTCTGAATAATACAACTCAACTGCTGCAAAAAGGGGATTATCAAACCCACAAACGACACCACAGATTGAATAAACTGTGGTATGTGACTTATGAGCCTGCAATGGAGATGAAATGGTCAACCATAACTCTATTCAAAACATAAACCAATTTCTGTTTCTCACATGCACCTATCATTACAGCCCTTACTTTAGGGTCAATCGCCAAGTACTGACCGGGAACAATTCGTGAACACCCAGATTTCCCAAAAGTTTCTTGGTGTATTTTATCAAAAACGTTTTTGTCCTTACTAAATTCAAAGAACACAATCCTACCTGAATCAGACCCAACAATGATATAATCCTTCTGAGCACCAGTAAGCCTGAATTGGGCCAAGGAACTAATGGCACCAAAGATTCCCACAGAGAGAATAGTTTGAAACTTACCACTCTCATCGGGGCGTAGGAGGTCAAGAATTTTACCACAAGCGACCATGATTTCTTGGGTGTACTGCTGGAGAAGTTGCTGTTGATGGCAGAGACGATACTGGTGGGCTGCGGCAGCATGACGCTGTAAAGGTACATTTATGATGGTGGATAGGGAGTAAGGGTTTTAGAAGTAATGACAAGAGACCAAACTATGAGTTAGAAGGGTTTTGGAGTGAGAGAAGTAAAGTAAAAAAAGGGAAGCCTGAGCCTAACTTGTGTTTCATTTCAATTTCATCAGCCTTTGTTCTTTCTTTCGCCTTTAATTTTCTAAAATAACAATTCATTAATTTAATTTTATAAGAACAAGATAGTTCATCATGTACTCTATGTAATCTGTAATGTCCAATTAAGCATTTAACTTCACTCAAATACATTATAAACCTAAACATAAGCAAGAAGAATTAAATCAGCTTTTTGTTGCTCTGAGTAAAATTGGTTGATACTTGATAGTTCCCGAGAAAAAGCCCCCTTATTCCAGCATCCTCCTTCAATATGAATCAGAATACATTGTTTTCATCAAATCCGCTTTCTGTTTCTCTATTTTTGAAACAGAGTACCAGCTGCTATCCATTGAGACCTTGTAGATTACCACATTTTCAAGTACACAAACCACAGAGAATTATAAACCCAAGGATTCGTATCAAAGATTCCAGATGGCAATTCATGTCCATTGGCTACGTGAAGAACTTTGTTTCAGAATAGCACTAAAGCAAAAGGAAAACATAGTAGCTGCTTAATATTCCATAAAAACCTAAGCATGTTGCACCTGAGCTGGTTTTGGTTCCTTTAATTCTGTCACTGCCTCCAACTGATGTCAATTCTTCTTGTTATCTCCAACACCAGAATAATTTTACATCACCACATTATGTGGCTTCATGCTTCAATTTTTTGAAGTTATGAAAACTCTTTTTGTTATTTCTCAGGAACTGTTGGCTCACTTCCAAATTAAAGTACTCAAATATCAGTTGAAAAAGGTCAACCCTCTAGCTATAACAGAAACCTAGATTGCTTAATGCACATTAAACAATGATCAAGCATCCTAAATCATGTCAACCAACAATATCAACAAAGTAACTTCATTCTGTAAAACTTCAAATTTAAGAAGATAAGATAATTTATTTCACTATTAAAAATCTTCTCAACAAAAAAAAAAAAAAAGTGACTCAACAAAACCGGTGCATTTCTATAAGAAACAGTAACCAGCTTAGTTCTTCCCTGGTAAATAACATAATGAAGACACGCCATGGCTAGATAAATTGGCATTGCCAACAGAATAGGATCCACTTACAAGACCCATACTAACCACATTGTTACAGAGGAACAGATGGCTCTTCTTTGCCAGAATCTCCCTGCACCACTCCTCTCTTCTTCTGCTCCAGCAAGATAGTCTTGGTAATCAAGTTGCAAAACAAATAAACAAACTCAACCGAATCATTGGCAGGCACTGGATACGCAATCCTTTTGTAATACTCCAAAGGCATACTTGAATCCACCAGAGCTACAATTGGAACCTGCAGTCTGTCAGCCTCCAAAATCACCGAGCTCTTTCTCTCTGTATCCAACACCACAACGCAATCTGGCGGATGTATTGGCCCAAAGCAGACCTTCGCACAACACAAGCAAATTTCTTCCGAATCATTCAAAGTTTCAAACCGCACAACAACAAAACAAATCCATGGAACCTTGAAAATCTCCATGATAACCACAGTAGACAGAGATCTAACAAGTAACTCAAAAGTTTATAAAAACCCACACTTTAACCAAATAAAAGAAAACCAGAAATTAAAGACTGAAATCGAATAAACAGTACAGACCTTTTTGTTTCTAGAGCGAAACTTCTTAGGGCTAAAGCTATTAGTCAAAAAGCCGCCCATTTTCCACATAATGTTATCTCTGGGACTATAAGTCCCAATCCTCTTAGTCATTTGCTCGACGATCTCGTCGTAGAGAGGATTGGTGTTGACGAAGAGGAAACGTGCATTCTTCTCACGCGCGAGATGAGCAATGAAATTGGCAGCGCTTCGGAGACACACAAGGGTCTTGTCGGAATCGATAATAGCTTGGCCGTTGCGTAGACCGTAAGTGTAGAGCTTGAAGTGGTGCTCTGCAACATGACGCCCTATGTGAGAGTTCGTTCTAAGCAGCTTTTGGATTACCACCGAATGGAGAGTCATCTTTTCGGCGGTGAACGGAGACGACGATTGTATGCACGGGTTTTGGGTGATGCCGAGCTTGGATTGGGTTATTACCAGAGATGTCATTGGGCCGGGACTGATTCTGATTCTGGCCTGGCTCGACCCTGGTCATGGAAGCCTGTGGCCCAATGAGTTGGGATGAGTCGGCCCATGACCCAGCTTATTATATTTTTTATTTAGAAAATTTTAAAAAATGACGTCGTTTTTAACATATCGGTCAGTCATGGCCCGATTAACCCAGTCTAAAATCAGGTCATCGTTTTTGAAGTAACGGTCGATCATAACCTGATTATTAACCTAGTACAAAATCAGGCCGAGCTGAATCCTTTTTTACATAATTAAGAGCGTAATACGAACAAGGCCAATAATCTAATTAGAACTGATAATTTTATTTTTATTTTCTTTTATTCTCGCATAATTTAATAAATTTGTAATTTTTAATCAAAAATAATAAAATAATCTATAATAAGTTTTTTCTATTATAAATCAAATTCCCATTTTTAATATGAAATTTTAGGAAGTTTAAGTTATAATTAGTATATAACAATAACATGATACGCAAAATTTAAGAAGGTTTAATAATACAAATATATATGATAATTAATGTGAAATGCAAAATTCCATAACATGAGATGAGATCTTTGAAAGCAAGTCATTACTGTTCTTATATATATAAAAACAACCTTCTAAACGCATTGATAGTGTAAGCTACTAAATATTCTTCATCTGCTGGATTCCTATGAACTTGGTTCATAACAGATAAACAGGACCTAATGCAGACTTAAAGTGAGATTGGTTTTGTATTCACTTGTTCCCCTCAACTGAGGAAGGCTGAATCTCCTGGTCTTTGCGGGAAACTGGAGCAAGCTGAATTCCCTGATGAGAAGTTGGGTGGTTAGAGTTGGAGCCTTCTGGTGCTTTCTGCTCAATCTTCTTCTTCGCCTTCTGATGCCAACCAACAAGCCCAACCTGAGTACGCTCAGCGAATATCGCCTTCTTGAACGAACTTCCCATCTTCATTTCCATTGCCAAAACCAAAACAATAAGAATAGAAAAAACAAAAACCTGGTCAATGTCATACTCAGTTACTCACCTGCGTCACTATAGCATACAATGGAAGAGTGCTGTAACTACAGAGTATCTGGATGATCACCCTGAATCAAATGAAAACGGCATTGCTATCACATATCCATCACTAAGTAAACATTTATTCATCATTAAGTCATTAGCTCCTACCCTATAATTAGCCTAGGGACGATATATTTGACATGTCCCATAATACACGAGTCAAAGCCGTATTGAACCTGCACATGTACTTGTACGTCAGGATTATCATACCATCCATCTATCGATCTGAGTAAGCCCATGTATAATTTATGATTTCTCACCCATATCCAGAAGAAAAATGCAATCTCAAAAGCATTCTGGAAGAGGATGAAGTGGATCAAGAATAGCACAAACTGTGGTCGATTAAACCAGAAGTGCTCATCTGATGGTTTAACCACTAATTCACCTTCTATGGCTACATGCTTCCTGGCAACCTCGTAAGCCAATTGAGTGATTACGTGCTCCAACTTAGTCCCCACGGCAAGTAGAAGCTGAAGACCAGTACACTGATTAAACTTGGAACAAATGAAACATAAAAATTCATGCAAAAGTAAAAGGTGCTAAAAAGCATTTGTTCATAAGAGATCTGTTACCACTTCCACAATAACATGGACCCAAAATATTAATGAATAAAAGTCTTGGCATGATAGGAGGAAAACAAGGTCTTAAGCCATATCACAACTCATGAGACAACAAATCCATGAGTAAGCAGATGCCTTACGGGCCAATAATTGGTCTCATATAGCATTTCATTTACAATGAAGAACGACGAACAACCAACAATAACACCAATTAGAGTCTGTTTCCTCAAGCAGAAACGAATCAATACAATGAAGCAACTCAAACAGTAAAAAATGTAATTTTAAGTCAACCCTTCTTGATAACTCTTTCTCTAAAGAAGTTCATCCCTTCGGAAAAAACCAAGTCACAGGATCACATTAGCTCTTTCAAACATATAAGTGTCCGTGTTAAACGTGTATGACCAATCCTTCTTTTCTGACTACCCTTTTTTTTATATATCTATTAAATCAGAAATTTTGTCTTTCAATTACATAGAAAAATCATATGTGACAGTAATTGTAACAGAGCATGAGCAACCTTGTTTTGTTGTATTGATTTAACATATACAATAAATAGGACACTACCACATTAATAACCCCTCCAGTTATCCCAATCACATTTAGCTTAATGTGTTTTCAGGCTCTTTTCATCTTTGGCTATCAAAAGACTTTTCCTAAGAATTTAACAATACAATTGGAGTGCTGTCTTGAAGATTCATCAACCCAGGTGACTACCGGAAAAATGGAAAACTTAAATTTGTTTTAACTACACTTCTCTCATCCATCGTATATACCTAGGATTTACCAAATGTAATCTAAGTCTAATGACTCTGCCTTTTATGACACTTACTTTGATGCAAAGAACAGATCTAGCTACTCTGGGCATATACAAGTAGGAAGACGCAAGTCACAGGCTTGGAGATCAAGGGAAATACTAATCAAGTCTACTTACAATGAAAGGAATGAAAGCTATCCAAAAATATGTGTGCCAACCTGCAAGGGACGAAAGAAATGATTTTGAAAGCAAAAAAGGAAAGCATATTTAGTTTTAAAGACTAGCAAAAGAATAACATTGCTCCACTTTGTGTCTATTCTTTCAAATAGCCTAAGCAAAAAAACTTGTAAACTGAAGTAGTTCCAACTGCCGAGCTAGTGTTCATTGGTATGTACATATGTTTAAAGCTTCAAAGACCAAGAACTCTCAACAGTGATGCCAGCCTATCAGATAACACATAGCTAAGACTTGAAACAATCACTTGTCTCAGATGTTAACTTCTTTGCCCTTTTCAATAGTTTGAGAAACTATAATAATTTCAACAGAAGCAAAAAAATAGTTAAGATCTGACTAGAAGATTAGACACTTTGAAAAATGAAGCTTTCTCATTATTAATGGATATCAAATCAAAGGACATATGAACAGAACGTCATCTGAAAATATTCAGTGCAATGGCATACCATTGACATTCAGCAATAAGAAGATAACCACGAATACCCAGAGGTACCAACTGCAAACGCCAAAATTAGTTGAACAGAGGGAATCAACAAGGAAACTGGCAATAGTCAAGGTATATTGTAGTATGCAACAAGATACAAAATACTTAGCGTGACAAAGTATCTTCTGGTATCACATGCCTTATACCAACAACTCTTTTGAAGTCATCTTCAAGGGCACGTAACATGTATTTGTGAAAATTAAACGTGGGGTTTGTTCTGCAGTGTGTCTACAACAGAAGCAATAGATGAGAAGATAAATGATAGAGAGCAATAAATATGGCGAGTCAAATATATTACCATGATGAAACCTAACCGCAAAGTAATGTAATCTGATTTGGTCACCGAAGCATAAAATTGCTTGAAGAAAGAATGCTGGAAAAAGCACAAACATCGGACAGAAAAATTATAAGATTCGTAATGACAAAAAAAGCACAAACATAGGACAGAGAAATTATGTGAGTCATAATGACAATCGAAGAAGCTACTGAAGAAAAATCTTTCACATTAGAGTTCATTTAATGTCATTTATACAGGGCCTTTCCATCATATAATTTCAGTTCAATAAAAATATAAGACAACAAGTGATTCATAACTTCCTCAAAAAAGAAAAGAAAATAATCAATTCATAACTAGTTTCCTGAAAAAAATATCCACAATCCACAGATGCCAGTAGTGGGAAATGTCCTGAGCTTTGTCTTATCCCTGATCTGATATAATTATTGATTATAGAATAATGCAGATTCAAGAAGCATTAACTCACCAACCATCCCATGAGCGCTGAATCTTTACCAATGCCCAGAAAATGTTCCTTGATAAATGCATGTTGATACACATGAGTAACCTTTTTCTTCAAAACTGCATAAGCAATATTCACCAACTAAAAGCAATTAATATATTAAAAAACTGACAGAAAGCTTTGCTAGACTTTCTAAAAGCCAGAATGATGGAGAGTAGCTTGCACCAGCACCCACTTCCAATCATTCTTGTGATCCTTTTGGAGGTCCAATGATTACGAGAAAGAACAAATGCATGAAGATAACTTTGCAAGGATTAATCATAGAGATGCAAGAAAAGAGGTTGTTCAAGATGAATCAAATGCATTGCCAATGTTAGTCACTTCTCTACATGTTGTTGAAGATGGAATATGCTTAATACATAAAGAACAAGGCTTGGAGAATGTCTAACAACCTGGTCCACTTGTTTTCAGTTAAATAGAGCCCAATTTGCATATTTAAAATGTACTAAAGGGCTTTAGTTCATTTTGTGTTATTAGTCAGCATGTTTTATTGTAATTGGTCTATAACTTAATTTTAAAGCCCAAAAACTGTGTTAGTATTGCTTTATAGTTATTTTCTAGTTTCCTTTTTAGGTTAAGACTTGCTATGAGATTAATTTCTAATTGGAACATGATTCTTTAAATTTTTATGTTGATTAGGATTTTTTATGACATTAAGGATATGAATTGAAATAAGATCCATAGAGTCCTAGCTAAAGTAGTATTAGTAGTTCGTATTTGAATCCTTGTTATACTTAAAAAGGAATGTTCCTTTAGGACTCTAGTTTTCTTTTTGTTTTAGGATTCTGATTCTTAGGAATTTTATGCATATAAAAAAAACTATCTTATTGATGTAATTCGAGGATCATCAATATAAAAATCAAATTAAGAGTTTTCTTCACCTTGTGAGAAGTTCCTTTTTCTCTATAACAAGAACTTAATATGATGTTATCAAGACAACTTATGCAGTCAAAATCTTTATAGCTTTTGTTCTAATCAGTGAGTTTGGTTAGGGTCAAGTTTTCTTACTTGATTTGAAGACAATCTTAGATTCTAAATCCTAGTGATTCATGTTTTAGGTGTTTTTCAGCCTAAAATTCGCATTAGAATTTTTTGGTAGAGAAACAATCCATCATTTTGCAATAATCAGCCACCAGTTCAGTTTTTAGTGGCAACATTCACAAATTAAAAGCAATCACGTTATTGAAAACTTGGGAAAATGCTTTCTTAGAATGATGGAAAAAAAAACATTGCACGTGTAGTTCCAGCACCTCCCCAATTGAGAACAAGGCATGCTTAAGATAAGGCTTCGTTAATTGCAACTCACAACAAAGGAAAAAAAACAAACCCATGTACACACAAACACACAAAATAAAAGATGCAAACAATGAATGTGTTCATTATTCTCAACTAATGGGAAAGTTATATAAATTCATCAATGACACATTATTACCTTCCTCTGTGTCATATCGATCTTTTGCAATTGAATTCTCCCAGTGTTGCCATTGGCGAATCTAAATCATGAAAAAGGATATTAAAAAATCAGAGATAATTGTTAAGATTTGAACGCATTAGAAACAATCACATAAGATTCTTACCCTGGCTCCACCAAAAACAACAGTGAGAACGCAGAAAGTCACATGGACAATGGCCAGGACAAAGATGAATATATGTAAATGGTGTAATGCCTCTACTGATAACAATGGCACCTTGCCCTGAGGAAAAGAGGAAAATCAAAAAATTAGTCAAAGCAGACAATTTCTGATTTAATTTTGCAGCAACAGAACTTAGAGAATCAAAGAATGACGATTCCTAAGACAATGGAAAGAAGAGAATATAACATGAATTATGCACAATTTGAATGAAGTAGATGAGTACTAATTTTGATAATCTGCAACAGTATGATACTGTTAATCACACCAATGTAACTTTTGACCTTTTCTCTAACCTCCGTCCCCTGCTCCCTGGTTTTGATTACTTTTCGAAGCTAATGAATCCATAGGCCTTAAATAATCTGTTTCCATCTTCTTTTAAATTCTAATTACTGTTCAAAATAATTGTACCACCTAAAGAAACTGTCCTATAAGTGTTTAAAAGGCACTTGATAAGTATCAGAAAGTTTTTCCCAGCCTTCAGTTCAGGCTTTCATTTGTTTTCACTTTAAGCAATGAGAGGATATTACTAACACAAAAAGTATGAGTCTGGAAAGCATGTTTACCTTCTTGGCACAGTAACCAGTGGGGGATTCTGATGATTGTTCTTCAGCTAAAAGCCGTCGGGCAGTTCCAGATATAGCTGTAGTAAAGAATCTCTGAAAATGTTCAGTTGTATTTGATTTGTGCGTTTCGTTCTCTTTATCCTCGAGTGAACAGGGAAGCATATTATTAACCACATGCTCGGGCACACAGATTTTGGAGATTATGTTCTGAGTTACCGTCAGCAACAGTGATATGAAGCCCAAAAGCATCAGCTCTGCCAGGAAAATTTACCGTCAAGAAACACAATGCAAACCCTCTGACATAACTGAGCAAGAAGAAAGGGCACATAACACAATCTTCTTCAAGGTGGGAATTGCAATGCCAAGGTTCCTATGGCCAGAACATCAGTGCCATGGAAATGAAAATAACCACGCGAATATTTCCTTATAATTATTAAATACACTTCAAATGTGGCAAAACTATCCAATTTTTCAAAATAAATAAGTCCTACTTTCAGAAGTTAAACCTTATTTTCACACTGTTCTCCACAATTCAATCTAAAGAAGTTTTATCCAAGAACACATACAAATAAAATTTGGATAAGTGACAACATTTCCTCCTAAAAATTATGCACACACAGAACTCCTGCACATGCGGACGCCTATGAGCAGAAAGCACCACGAAAGAGAAAGGCGCACAATTCTGTCTCTAAACATTACTTGGACCCTCTTTTCAAGTAAGATAGCGCATTTCAACTTGGAGATTCTATTTGGGAACGAGAAATGTATAGAGAGAAACGAAGGAAGGGATGAGAAAAAGATTACCTTCTTTAACTTTTTGAAGGGCTTCATAAAGAGGCTTCTGATTCTTCGTCTTAAGATATT
>JANZLD010000002.1:20183645-20206788 GCA_026413575.1 Erythroxylum carthagenense | reverse complement strand
GGTGTGAACTCTAAGGTCACAACTTCTTCACCCCCACCACCCATGTCTCTCTACTTACCAGAATCCAAACAGTGAGGAAAAACCCAGATGATATTTTGGAAAAAGATTATGTTTTTTATAGCATAAAGAGGTTAGTGGAATCTAGGACAGGTAATACAAGAAAGATTTTTATTATAATAAAAGATATATTGGTCCCAAAAACATGTGTTTTTAATGAAGAGAAAACAGAGAAGAAGGCAAGATAAAGAATAAAAAGTTGTCTTGTGGGTATACAGTATACTTAGATATTACTCTCCGTGTGGTTGGTGGATGAAAATCCTGTTTGATGGTGATAGACTTGAGTACGCCTGAGAACTGCGGTGCTCGGAACAGATTGCATACGGATGTGCTGTTGTTGTCTGTCAGAGAGAGGACGGAATCTTTGTTCATCGGGTCCCGACCTTTGGTCTATTGATTTTCCATTTTTACGTTGGCTTTCTTATTACGTACATATAATAAATCTAATCTCAGTGTGCAAAACGAGTGAAGGGTAACGTGAACTTGTCTTCTAGGAAAGAATACACTATAAGAAAATGAAATGCTGACGATGAAAATTTCCAAGAACACATACACACACAAAATCTCATTTCCATTCCATTTGATATGATATTATTTTTGGAATCAAATCACGCGTTTGGCTTTTTTTTTTTTAACAGAATCTTAAGAAAGAAATCATATCCTATATCTGTGGCACATGTTAGTAATTGTGTGTATTGGTGGGATTGCATTACCTGATTTGTTCTAAGCATGACGATGTGGATCAGTTTTGTTTTAACTAAATATTTAGTGGTACTTTCGGTCTTCATCGAGAATAAAAAATGATAATAAATTGTCAATTATTTAACCACAGCCACCTTGTACAATTAAAAATAATTACTCAACCACTACAAATTAGCTCCATTAAAAGTCTAAAGGAGACGCTTGGTTTAAGTTAAGTAATGGTAATGGGAATAGAAATAAATATAGTGAAGAATAAGAATAAATATAGGTCCGATTTGGCAATCAGCTGATTGCATTAGCTGTTAGCTGATTCTATTAGTTGATAGTTGATTCTATCAGCTGATTGCATTAGCTGTTAGCTGATAGTTGATTCTATCAGCTGATTGCATCAGCTGTTTGTCATTTGATGCTTGGTAAAATTAGTTGTTTAGTATTATTTATTTATGTATAAAATGACTTATAAGGACATGACTTTAAAAAAATATAAAGGTATGAATATTGTATATCTTAGTATTTTGTTGAATATTCTTATATGAATTTAGATTTTAGATATTTAATTCTACAAAAATCAAGTTTATAACTTTAATAAAAACATAAAACGTATAATAATAATAATAACAACAACAACAACAACAACAACAACAACAATAATAATAATAATAATATAGCGTTAAATTTTCTATTAATATGAATGATGTAGCGAGCTACATCATATTAGTATTTTTCATATAATATATATGAATTTTATTATTTAATAAAATAAGAATAACTTATAAGAACATAACTTTAAAATTTTTATAAAGTCACGATCAAATATTTAATTTTACAAAAATAAAAAATAGAATAAAAATTAAATCTTACAAAAAATTTACAAATGTTTCATCCATAATTCATAAGCATAACATATTGTGATGCATGACACAATTAATTAATTTTAATTAGGCATAAATTGCCTTGCAAAAATTAATTAATATATATGAAACTTAAAAAGCCCTACGCCGTGGACATCTAATGCCTTTTCTCCCTTTAATGGTTTTTGTGGTGAAGCGGTAGAGTGGAACATGAGAGGTTGGCAGAATTGATTTTTCACTTGCTATAATCAGCTGTTTACATGGAAACGGTGGTATGGATTAGCTTTTCAATATTAAGCTGATTAGGATAAATAAACTATTTATACATCTTCTTATCAAACAAAAATTTCAGCTGTTTGAAATAGTTAAACGGCTAAAAAGCTTGAATCAGCTAAAAAATAGCTGATTTCTTAGTTACAAAATGTAGTCATAATCATTATAATTATGATGGTTAGTTAGAATGAATGAATGATTACTATTATCATTGGTTGGTTTGTTAAAAATATTCAGAAATAAAAGTTTGTTAAATTTTTATTTTACATCAAATTCTAATATATTTTAATTAGTTATATTTAATTGCTAAAAAAGAAAAATATAATTAATTAATTATATTAGAATTTATTATTATATTGTAATATTATTTTTAATTAATTATATTGTAATTAATTATATTTAATTATAAAAAGATAAGAAAAAAAGATAGAGTGTCACTCAGGAATGATTAACATTTCTCTCATGCTTGAGAGGTATGGAGCAAGTATGGAGCAATACCTGACAGTTGGATATTATAATACTATTCCTATAATGACAATTTATAACCAACCACCATTTTTCATTTCATACCCATTGAACCTTTCCTAAACACATCGACCAAGCACCCCTCTAAAACTTGGTACTTTTTGGCGTAATTCAAAAGTTTAAAGTTTTTGATAAATGATAAATTATAAATTATAATGTTAAAACAAATAGTGTATTATAAAAATCAGAACATTGTCAATATCTAAAATACTCTAAAAAGCTAAAATAATTTACTTATTTGTTTTTTTAGGGAAGAATTTACTTATTTGTTATTTAATAACAAATATTTACATTTTGAATGAATTATTAAAAAAATTTATTTTTTTAAATAATTTCATTTATCATCATTACCACCAACTCTTTATGTTATGGGGCAACATAATTTTGGAAAAATTTGTATTTTATTTAAATTGGCTAAAACCCCTAAGAGTAGAGAGTTAAGAGAAACTAAGAAATCACAGCTTTTTATTAACAGACTAGTAAAATCAAATATATTTTAGTGTTTTCACATGAAAGCAAACCCTTGTAATTTTCAAAAACTATGAATAACTCCTCAAATTATTAATTTTTATTTCCTAATTTTAAACCACTGACATGAAAATTAAATTAATTGAACTTTAGCTTGAAAAAAAGACAAAAGTTATATGCAATGAATAGTTTAAAATTTTGAGCACTATGAGTCTACACTAAATTGCAAATATAAAATTTGACATTCAAAATATGTTGAAGCCATAAGAAATTCCTTATTTCATGGAATTGATTTTGAATAAAAGGGTCGATTACAAGTCGTCACTGAGAAAGACGATAGAGGACATTGAAGAATCGCTGGTTAACATCACAATAATGCCAAATAAATAATTGTTTACTTTAGATTAGTAAAATGGAAGTCGGACTACGATAACCTCATCCACCACCAAGTACGTGACATATCTTCAACTATGATGTTTGTCGTCAGCATTTAAAAATCACAACTTCTTATTTACTTCAGCATCTAAGTTAAGCGTAGAACAAATATTCAGTTTTGCTGTTCTTTTCCCCCTTCCTGAGGGTGCAGGATCACATCTTCTGTTACTTTCAATCTCATCTGTTTCTTCCTTTCCCCCTTCCTGAGGGTGTAGGATCACATCTTCTGTTACTTTCAGTCTCATCTGTTTCTTTTAATACGTTCGTATCCTATGATATAAATTTTCATCCCCAAATTTTAATTTTATTATTTATTTATTATAAAACTTGTGGCTGGAATTTGTGACACAGACTTGGAGAAGATCGCGTGCCTGCAAATGGAACAAGTTCACCTGATGAAAAAGCGGCCGTCTCATCAGCTGTGAATAATCATGGTTTCACATGACGTAGGCTGTCAATATTCATCATCTGGGTCCATACCTGCCCCACAAATGTACCAAATGCATCAAAACTCAAAGAACTACAAAAAAAGTCGACACTAAAACGATGTTCTCAACATCAAAATTCGTTATTGTACTTCACTTCCAAATAATATGTATCCACTTCAGTAGATATCATCATTGTACTCGCTGTAGATTCTCAATTCTTTAGGGTCGAATTTGTATGGTAATGATTAATGACATTGAGCATGTACATAGATATAGATTAGAACGAGGGTTTTAAAGCACATTCAACAGTATATTTCAACCAATCAGATAATTCTGTTACCAACACCATTGTCTAAGACGAGCAATGAATAGCTTATAACCTATTTCTTACTCTCTATTTAAGAAGATTTCATCCACACAAAAAATCTAATCAGCGAAGATGAGCACCTTTATAGCTTAAAAAGCATTATCTCTGATATAAATGCTAACATGTGTGCACTTACGTAGCAGCAAATCGCTCAAATCTGTTGTTTCCGATAACTAACCACTAAGCCTCAGTATATCGGTAGTGGGATTAACTTGTACACCATGAACAGGACCATATGAAGCACACGGACAATCTGTTTCGTTTCTCCACTACCCAAAAGAAACAAAAGCTGAGATCATTAACTTGACATAAGTTTACACCAATATTCGAGACAAACCATTCAGGGTAACTAAGTCCTGCTGCATGACCACCTATTTCAAGTCAGTAGCTGCCTGAAAGATCACAGAAAGACCTATAACTCCGCTCACTAATCCCCTCAAAAGCTCAGGCCCTTCTATCCCTTTCCATGTGCAGCCGATCACCAACTGCTTGAATCCACAATCTACTTGGGTAATTCAGCTCTATCAGCACATAAATAGTACGAACCAGCAGAATTCAACTTCTATTCCTTCACCACCTCCCTCTTTGAGAATGTTTAGACAAATACCAAGAACTGAAAATTTGCATACATCCAACATCAGAGAGTAAAACAAAAAGTAGGTGACTGAAATACTTACCTCGTTCATAATTTAGGTTTGGGGTGATTTGCCAAGAGCCAGAGACCAATTGTCCTGTGGAAACACTGAATATGTACAGCCACAATTCAAAATCTTACACTTACTATTGACGAATCATTGAATGTTCGTTGTGGGAACTCATTTGGAATTTCAATTTGAATAACTTCAATTGAAATAATATAAAAGATGACTATATATACAATTCTCGATCTTTACAATCCTCTTTACCAAGGCATCTTGGGCTAATGATTTTTCTGTCACGCTCCTCAGCTAACCAATGAAATATTTTTCCCCATCCTCCCACGTTTACCATCAATGTAGGAGAAATCACAAAAATACTTGCGGGGAAACAAGGCGCAAATAAGAAAAGAGAACTACGACTCAATGTCAAAACTTTTTCCCTAGCTCGATCAAAACTTTACAATCTGTACAAAAGATGAGCAGCTAGCTTCAGCCATTGAGCTTTGCTAGGAACTGGTTCAGATTGTACTCTTCGGTATACTGTGACTGATCCCAGAGCTCCTCCAGTCCACTGAGGATGGCTTTTACACCCTTCCCAGTTCCCAACAATTTGGGGTCCCCATCAGAGTTGCTATCTGAGCGCTTTGACGGTGTAGCTCCCTGTAAAACAAAACATAACAAAATTTAATCAACAAACTAGAAAAATAAAGGGGAGTTGTGGAACAAACTAAATCCAAAGATAAGCAACAAAAGAGAATAAGCCAAAGATTATTTCTTGAGAGATAAAAGTATAAAATTTAGATATTCTGTAAGCATTACCTTTGTACTGGTTTCAGCACACGCGAATAAATCTAGCAATTGGTCTGTATTCATTGTTTTTAGACTAGCATTTTCTGAATTGATGATAGCATTGGCAACTGAAACTTTGAATTTTTGGAGACTCATAACTTTCTCTTCCAGTGTTCCTCGCATGATGAGACGGTGCACATTCACAACTTTCTTTTGACCTAATCTGTGTGCCCTGTCCATTGCCTGCAATTATTATGATATACATAGAAAAATCAGATTCCTATTCTGAAAAAAGCATCCAAAGTATTTTGGATCTTGAAATATACATAAATCAGTATGTTTTCGGTGATAGTGGTCAAAGCCTTTTGGGCTTGAGAGAGAGAGAGAGAGAAAGGGGGTATGCATCACAGGAACTGAAATATATAGTACACTGGTTATGCTATCATTGCCATCTAGTTTTGACAAAAGCATACATCTGGTTAGCCATTTAACTTGCATTAGCTTAGCATCATATGACCCATATATCTTTCAGATAAAAATAAAAAATAGGCCAGCAACTAAAGTTAAAGGTGAATTGTACATTAACACTCTCACATACAACTGGGTTAGAAATTTTAAATTGATTATGCTACAGAAAGTTGATAATATCGTACAATTTGTTTATTCACTTTCACGTACATAAGATGGCATCCTGCCACTATCCTTGTCAAAATAAACAATAAATAAATCTTGAACTTCTATATAAAAAAAAAACTTCAAGCCCTTACATACTACAGTGAACAGAGCTTATTTATGAAGACTGGAACAAACATGATTAAAAATTGAAATTCAATGCCCTTCTAAATCTCATGTGCCACGGAGAAGTTACAAAAAGAAAACCGAATATGCTCATGCAGGTTAGTTTAGGATTTCCTGGGGCCAATCAAGGCTTTAAGCAAGAGTGAATTCCAATACCTGATGATCTCTCATCGGGTTCCAGTCATGTTCCATGAAAATAAGGGTATCAGCAGATGTCAAATTTAAACCAAGCCCACCAACTGCAAAGAAAGCCACGAACCAAGTTAGATTCTATTAGTGTTACAGGTCTTTCTTTCAAAATGCAGGTTAAGTTAAATGAAGCTCACATGAAGCTTACAATAATTAATTACATACCAAACTATGTCCACACCTAACCAGTGGAAAGAATGAGCACATTCATCATGAATTATATTCTGTTATTTCAAGTTGATATATCTAAATCAAAATCCAAACCCCTTACAAGCATGACATATTCTTTCCAGCTATTCCAACTTTTCACAAGTTGCATGCAAATCACAAATTTTCAAATTAAAATTTAATGTTTCAAAAAATCATAGAGATAAAAATAACTATTAGAATTAAAAATAAGGCATATGCAAGCCAAAAGAAAAATTTTTGTACCATGCGTAGTAAGCAATAAGGCATCAATAGTAGGATCAGAATTAAAGGTTTTCACAATGTCAAATCGCTTTTCTGGTTCAACAGATCCATCCAACCGTAAGTATGTGACACTGCATCAAATAATACAAAAGTATCAGTACGCATCAATATTATATTGCTGCACAAAAGGTAAACTTTCAAGTGCCAACAACCGTATAGCCACTTCTATAATAATGCAAATGTATGGTTAACAGCCATTCTGCATATGGCAATCCTAACCCAAGTATCCAACAAAATGTAGTACAGAAAGAAACAACCACTAACTAATTGTGCCACTGAATCTCGACTACACTATCATTTAAAACCTAAAAGAATAGGAAGATTTCAGTAATACAACACTAGACAAACATCTAGAACCTAGGTTTTCCACAGTAAAGCAAACAATTTTCTTGAGGGTATGATAAAAACTTACTTCTTCATGTGGGACTGGAATAAGTCTCTTTCAATGATGTCAAGTAAGGCCTGCAGCGATGCTGTATTGTTAAGCAACAAATACAAAAGGTTCTGAATGTTTAGAAAAATAAATCACATAAGTTAGATAAAGCAGTCAATACTTTGTGCTGAGCAAATATCAAAACTCTGTGCTGCCCAACACTGACATCATTTTCAGAATTTGAGGCATCTACTCCTATTCCACATTCTTCCAAGATTTCCTGAAGGGCAACTAATTTTGGAGAATGATGCCGCTTATGAAGTTCTGAGGACACGTCACAATTTGCAGGTAATAGTTCTGACACTTGGGATGCAAGTGCGTCAGACATCTTTTCACCAACTACAAGCAATGGATGACTGCACAGCTTAAGCAAGTATTGAAGCGCCTGAGAGAGAGAAAAACATGGATACAACTTGTTAAAATGGATAACAAAAAGGAAACTGATATCATTATATTTAAAAGGAGGCACGGAAAGTAAAAATAAATAAAAACCTGGAAAACATGTGAGGATGCTTTTGGTGAAGGATTATTGACTCCCGCATTAGCTGTCTCATCTACTTTTACTATATTTGAAATCTCTTGTCTAACATGTGAAGCAGAAAATTGTTCATAAAGCTTCAGCTGTACAGGGCTAAGGTTGCAATATCTGTCTTGAATAATTTTCTGAGGCAAGTCAGATAAAACTTCATCTTTTGTACGTCGAAGAAGAAAAGGCATCACCTGTGATTTTATAGAAGTTACCCAGTTAAAAATAGAATAAGTTGATACTAACCACTTGACTTCCTCAAAAATGGCAGTTACAGAGAAAGGATGGGGCAAAAAGAGAGCAATGCTACACCTGCTTGTGTAATGCTTCCATAGCAAGAGCCCCAGCCTCAGCATCCTTTGCAGAACACTTAGGATCCCTAGCAGCTAACAATGGCTTCCCATAGGTAGCCTGGAACTGCCATATGAATGTCAATATTCAATCAAGATTGCAAAAATGACATCAAATACAAATGAATATCAAGTAACAGGTGAGATAAAAAAGTGTATGTCCAAGCAGAAAACTCAAATTTCCTTCCTAAAATTTATCAGTCAACTAAAGATACAAGAATTGGAAGTGTAGCGAATTCAATACCAAATTTACCACCAAAAGCTATTTTCTAAAGTATTCAATAAGGCTAGCTGTATTTAAACCTTACTGTTATGACAATCAATGACTCGTTTCACAAATTCCAAGATAAACAATGTTCCATGAATGAGGCCTCATGACCCTAAATCCTGCCATTATGGGGAAACATAATACAAAACAAACAAGTTTATAACAATAGCCAAATTTTCACTGCTAAGATGCAGAGATATCTACCTAACAGGCCTTTTGCAACAAAAACAGTGAAACTATTTAAAAGTAGCAAGAATTCAGAGCCAATGGAGAAAATGATTCAACATTCAACACCCAAGAGCAGCAGAATATAATATGCAAGAAGCATCAAAGACATAACAAATGTAACTCAAAGAAGTAGGATTTACTAATGGGCCTCAGAAGTATGTAGTGTAAAAGGGCCTCAAAGTTAACTAAAGTGCCCAAGGGGTATAAAGATAAAAAAAGAACCAAGAAGTCAGTCGTTTGCTGTATAAACATAACATAAAGCTTGGAAACAGAACAGTGGCATTGAATACTAACTTGTCTCTCTGTACCAAGAAATCCGGGCATTAGAAAGTCAAAGAGGGACCATAAATCCATGATATTGTTCTGCGATACACAATAAGCCACTTATCAGTTTATTGAACTTAAATTTCAAACTTTAGAGTGCTTTTGTATCATTGCCCAACCTGGATTGGTGTTCCACTAAGAATTAGACGATGCTGAGCTTTTAACTGCTTAACTGCAACTGTAATTTTGGATTTTGCATTTTTTATTATATGTCCTTCATCTAGAATACAGTAATTCCAAAGAATCTGTCCAAGGAAATCAATATCTTTGCGAACCATATCATATGAGGTTATGATGACATTATGTTTATCAAACTGTTCTCGAAGTGAGATGCGCTCCATGGCAGAACCAGCATATTGTAGGGTGCTTATCAGAGATACATCAATATACTTCTCTATCTCAAACGCCCAGTGTCCAACAAGTGTTGAAGGGCAAACAATTAAAGAAGGCTGCTGGACATCCTCAGAGCTATTCAGAGCACGACGCTCTGCCACGTCAGACGCAACAATTGCTGATGCTTGTAGTGTCTTACCAAGCCCCATATCATCACATAGAATTCCATGAAGCTTGAATCGTTTTAAGAAAGCTAGCCAATTTATACCTTCTTGTTGATACCTGGAAAAGCAGCAACCACCGTCATGTGAGTTTAGAAGATACAGTGTCCAACAACCCAACAGGTTGGTTGTATATCATAACAAAAAGAGTTTCCCAAACAGCAATATCTTTTTTCAAAATGATAAAATTGCAACCTCCTTAATGTCACTTTTAATTCGGTGCAGAGCTTGTAATCATCGATGTTCGAATTATCAAGCAATTGCTCCAGAAATTGAACATCTTCTGAATTTCTTGTTAAACTTTCACCCAATCCACTAGGTGGGGGCAGGCCTCTGGCTAGTGGAAGAAGAGGAACAAGGGCGGCAAAACTGCGGGTGACACTCTGTCTCACAGAATGATCACAATCACTCATACACCTTAGAAGTGGAACAACTAACAAAGGAGCATATGGGACCAACTCCCCTCCCAATCCCTGAACCAGGAGACTAATTAGCATGCCAGCGCCTTGCCTAGCATGGATTGAAGTGACATCACCTAGCATAGGAACTGCATTCTCAATTACAGCTGCCAAAACATTGGATGTCATGGACTTAGCCATTGAAGTAACACACCTTGACGCAGCTAACCTAACTGCAACATGAGAATGACGAATACATTTGAAGATACAAGGGAGAAGAGTAAGAAGTTTATGTTTCAATGAGTCATGTAGCAATGGAGCAATTGAGCGGACAACCTGTACAGCAAAAATGAATCAACAATCCAAAAGATAATTCATATACGAAGTACTGAAGCAACTAATAACCATAAGATATCTGAAGCAAAAAAGTACCTGTATGTTGTTTATCAAGACTTGCGGATCCTTTACAGATTCAATAGCTTGTGCAATTTGTTCCTCGTTGGCAGAACTGCCAACAATTAGAACTTCTGTGAGGCAATCCCATAGTTTTGGTATTTTATCGAATAATGAATCACCAAACTTCTCACATAAGAACTTCAATGTAAATTCAGAACCACGTCTGCTGATAAAGCCCTCAACTTTTGATCGGTCTTCACCACCACTTAGAATATTAACCTTTGCCTTCTGCTTTCCACTACTACTTGCGCAAAAGAGGAAATCTTGATTATCAATCATCTCCATAGAATTTATAACTCCAGCTTGAGGTGTCTCACAAGGATCCATGCACGTTAAACTACATATGTTCTTGATCAATTTATCATTTGGACTAGGCTTACGTGCAATACAACAGTAAATCAGCTCTGCAAGTGCCTCGGAAGCTTTCTGTTGCAATATGTCCTCCTTGTACAGCGATGAAACACATGTCAGAATGCAGAAACAGTTATGATTCAATGAAGACATTCAACTGGAAAAGAAAAGAACCTGCTCTCTCCTAAGCGAGGCCATCAAGGGCAAGATTATAGGGTTAAGTCGTGCAGGAAGCTCAGACATCCAGACAACTGCAGCAGCAACTAAAGCAGATACAGTAACATGCAAATTGCTCTGCAGATTTTAACAGATAAGTCAATAGGGAATATATAAAGTATTGATTCGTTTAACATGGCAGTTCTATTGCAAAGGTAGGCTTGGACATATAAGTCAACCAAGCAAAATAAATTTTCCAAAAATCACCTTGACTTGTATGAAGGAATATTGGAAGTATTAAGTAAATGCAAAATTAACATCCTAATAGGTTTGACCAAAGAAATATTCTAACTCAAACTAATAAGTGCATCTTAAACATTCATGTTCAAGGTTATAACATATAATAATCCATCCTCAGAATACCTGTACACATTTTAGATAGCCAGAAGTTGCCAGAAGTCGTTGTTTCAATGAATCAATACTGTCGATAATTTCGCGGTCAACAGCATCGTTACCAGCAGCATCATTGTAAAACTGCGGCAACTTTGATGCAAAATTGATTGCTTCATCAGCAGTCAAACTTTCAACATCTATTCTGGTGGTTGATAACTTTTCAAACACAACAGATGAATTTATAGCATTTAATAACTGCCCTGCTTCATTACGCATCTTTGAATATGTCCTGGAGAGCTCAGAGTAAGGAAGGAGTGAATCTTTTGTGGGAAATGCAGGGTCAGGGCAGGACAACAGATCCAACAACCACATTTTTACATGATTGGGAAAAGCGGGCAAAACTCCTTGCATTCCAGAGAGGTCATTGCTCTTAATCTCTTTGAACCATGATATAAGTATCATTGAACCCACCTAATAAACCAAATCAATCATTGTCAGAGAGAGATAGAGAGGGAGGTTCAGATGATGTTTAAATATCAAAATGCACAAATTTACCTGACGCTGGACCCCAGATAAGGAAGTAAGGGCATTCCATAGTGGATCTAGTACATATTGGAAGGAAGCCTCGCACAACCTGGAAGCAAAAATTCCCAATGCGGATGATGTAATCACTCGAGTATTAGTCACTGACATTTCAACATCAGATCCCACAATTATTCTAACTGCACCAGAAGAGGCATCTCCATTCTTTTCCTCAAGCATTGTTTCTTTCACAGGATCCAAGAAAACGTTTCCAGATAACTCGTTTTCAAGCTTCGCAGCTCTCATCTTGGCAGCAGCTCGAACATGAGACTTTCGAGGGGGAGCAACAGGCCAAAACATCTTTGCAGAATCTAATTGTGAACCATAAGGAGTAGCTGCAAGTTCTATCCATGAAGACATGTATGAACAAGCGGCAGCATGCAAATCCTCCACTGAGCACTAAAATCAATTGAACAAAATCATGGAAAAGATAAGAACAGTAACAAGAAAACTTGAAACATTCAGAGAAACTAAATCACAGCTGCAAGTTCAGGGTCAATACTTTGTTGCACAATTTCTAATCCACATTACCAAAATTTCATGTCATAACATATTTCAGTTTAGTTTACAAGATGATGCTCTGAACTACAAAATCTTCCCATTTTGAGCAACTCTTTACTGGGCAAAATTGAGTAGATTGGATAGTAGAGAAAATAATTTATGCTTCTATAATAGAATGGCGTCAAATTCAGAAAGAAACCTGAACAAGAAGCCTCCAAACTCTCTCAGAGCACTGCAGAATTTCTTCATTTGATTCCAGCAGCAAATTCTGAAAAACAATACGTAAAGTATCTCCCAGAATAAAAGGGGGCCAAAATGATGTATCCGATGGTTCAGAGATGTTCCTCTTGTAGCCAGCTTCAAGCAATCTCTCCTGTAAATAAGATTACCCAATCAATATGAAGAAGGTAAAACTTCTTACAGAAACAAAACGGAAATGAAATAATGAGGCTCGCATATAATTCATCACTAAAATAAGAAAAAATGTGAAGAGCAGTGAGCAGTGCAATCAGCAATAAGAGCTTATAAATATAACCATAAAGATAAAAATTAAAAGCAAACATGGCAATTGGCAACCAAAAATTTGAAGTGTGTAAACATATAGAAATTCCAAAATAAATGAAATGGCTTAGAGAAAGAATTACCAAAGTTCGAATAGCTGAATATCGAACTGATGTGATACTATGCCTCGTGAATGGCCACAACCGGGGCGCCAATGTTGACAACATATAAGGATTTTCCTGCAAGTTTCTTCCTTCTCCAGTATCATCAACACAGCCTATCTCATTTAAATCCAACTCTTGCTTCTGTTTTGATATCATTTTAGGAATTATCTCTTCTTGTGAATATATTTCTGCCAACAGATTCATCACACTGCAAAACAATAACAGATAATTAGAAATAGAAATCATATACTGCCTCCGTACATTCAAACTACCATAAAGTGTTTTCTCATCTCAGGAAAACAAAAATTTATAAATCTGATGTGCTCTAATGTGGCAGAGATGCTCTTGTTCTCTACAGCTAGAAGAAGGTGACTATATTCCAGGAAGGTAATGCAAGAAAACATGTCAATTCTGAGAAAATAAAGCAGAATTACAACGAGGTAACAATATATATAAAATGCATAATAATAGGGAATTTTACAGCTCAAATATTGTAAGGAACAATGCGCCACCTAGACCTTTGAAACCTAATAAAGTTATTTTATAGCACCAAATTACCAGTTTAGCGCAATCATTTTGCTTAAAGTTCAGTAAGAACCTAATATCAAAAGAGTTAAATCCTTGTTAAACAGCCAAATTTGGTGCCAGTGGAGAAACGACCAAGAGAATATTTCAAATTTGAGGTACTTTCCACGAATGATATCTGATTTTTCCTAATCAAAATTCTGCCTGTGAGTTGCTCATAAGAATATCAGCTACAAAAAGAGTTTTGAGATGCATAGAGAAATATCATGCACATTCTTAAAAATATCACCAGACTAGTGCATGAGGCACATAGTAATCAATGTTGCGAATCACCTTTTCTTGCACATTGTGATAGCATCAGAACTCATCACAAATTAGACTTAGTGACAAGAAATATTTACTGTCAACATTGGGGTGATTCAATCATCAATTTGTCAATAAAGTGTAGGATAGGTATTCGAAGTAATCAAGAATGTGATATCTTTTAAGATTACTCAGCACATTTGTGCCTTGCTTCGTCTTAGGTCCTAATCACTTTCAAATTAGCCAAGTCTGAACACACATATGATGCACACTTCTAATCCTGTTTTATAACATATAGTTTTCCCAATAGAACCATTCTTGATTTAGTTGCAAAAGTAATGTTGTCACTTGAAAGCACACTAAGGAAAAGATTTTCTTTGTACCTTCCTAACACTTTGAAATGAAAATTATCAAGAAATCAAGAAGGAAAGGGATAGGCGATGCAGACAATCTCATCACTGAAATACACACATAAAAAGTAGATTATATATTTAGTTCAATTTAAAATTGAGCTCCTGTTAGTCTTATTTGGATGATGATTTTGCTTCTATTTTGAGTTAATATTCTAGTTAGTATAAGAATTAAGTTTATAATGTCATAAATACGAAGTTTAATATCTTGTTATCAGTTGATTTTGCTTACCAATAAAGATTCAAGTGTTTCTGCCTCCTTATGTTCTCTAAATTCATGTTCCCTTCTCTTACTATGATTCTATTCTACTGCTCCCTCCGTTCTTGTTTTCTTCTTTTGTTTTTTCTTGTTTCCACAGCTCCCTCTTTCCCTTCACCTAATTTACCCTTAATTTCTAAGGACTTGGCGCGCATCAGTAAGGTTCTGAGGATGAGAACATACCTGCTTGTGGATGGGCTAAGATCATCCAAATCGAGTAGTATATCCCAAAGGAGCATAACAATGGAATGTAATGTTTGACCCTTTAGAGAAACAATGGTAGCAGCAGTTGGTATCAAAGCATCTGCAGCAACTGCCCGCACATCATCGTCAGGGTCCTCCAGTCCAGCTCTACAAGCAGGCAAAACATATCCTAGCAAATCAGGCAGCATCTCCTGATGCAAGAAAAGGGGCCAAGACACATGACAAAAAGAAGTTGGAACCAAACACATAAATTAACATAAGTTGGAAAGAGCATCAACAGGAGCACATTTTCAGACAAGACTGAGCTCTTGCATCAGCCCAGATCAATCAATGCAAGCAACAGGTCATGCACAAATTCTCTAGATAACTAGTTCCATGAATCAAAAGTAGGGAATTGAGCAACTAACAAGTGTATTAAAATGGGGGAGAAAACCCATGATAGATCTACATGTATCACTAATGACACCAGATACAAAAATGTCTTACCTGTCGCACAGCAACCAAATACTTTATACCCAAAAGGCTTCCATGACGAATTTCCCATTCTGGTCTACACTGAACAAAGAGGAAACAAATAAAGAATTAAAAACAAAAAGAAAACACCAGATGCAAAGAAAAGACAGGTACCATTTATGAACAATATTTACCTGCATTTGGAGGAGGACATTCAATGTTTCAAGCACTAAAGAGCGATGCATATATTTGAATGCAGCCCCTAATGCTTGTGCACAAGTTTCCCGTACCGGAGCAACAACCTGGTCGGATACATAATCTCCAAAACTGCCAAGCAACATAAAAGATATAAAGTAATGGACAGTCATGAACATAGAAAATTCAATAGATTGGAGTTTTAGGATTGGCTGTTGTTATGCTCAGCATAATGAAAGAACAAAAGAACATAAACCAACCAACTGATTAAATCCACGAAATAGAAGCCTTACCGATCTAGTGATAGTACACACAAGAAACGAACAGCACAATCTTGCAGAAATTCACTATTCTTTATCCAAGAATGTTTGGCCACTTTAACAAAGTTCATCAGCTCAGTACTCTCTGGAAGGTTCCTAAGCATATTCATGTCAAAAGAATCATTATCTCCACTATAAGATCTTGGGTCTCCCAATTCATTGGTCACCTTAGATGAGTCACTTATACTGGGAGGGTCAGACTCCAACTCCATCTCAACAGAACTAACATCAGCCTGTCCATTCACCTGCACTGCAGGTAGATTCCATCCACCATCTTCAGCTTTAACACTAGTGTTTAAATGACCACAATCTACAGATGAAACATTCATTGATTGAAATGAAACATATTCAAATTTGGGCCTTTTGAGATGTGGCTCCAAGTCATCTGATGAAACTTGCATATTCAAATCAATTTCTCTCTCTTTCTTGAATGAAGCAGGATGTTCCATTTCTTTCAAATCATCCAGAGTACCATCCAAACTCAATTCAGGTAAAAGCACCCCAGCAGAACCACCATGATGGGTTAAAATTTCTCTCAAAGCCATTATACTGCCATGACGAACCTCCCAAACTGCCAATGTTTTGCAGGGAAACTATCACACGACAACAAAATAACAGTCATAATGCTAAACTTTGCACAACATATGAAAACTTACTCGAGTCAAATACGTCAAGAATAAGCTGCTCAACAAAACTTCGGAAAGGCCATTTTCCATCTCCATCACTCTCAAAGCTTTCTTCATCCACATCTAGCTGTAATGAAAAGAAGATACCAACTTGCAGCCAACAATTTTATGCGATATGAAACAGCAAGATTTTAAAAAAAAAATGTGTTTAAAAATGAACATATTGTTTGGTTCTTTTCCAATCTGCAACAAACGAACAGATAAACAAACAGCAAATACTGCACCCACTTTGACATTTTGACCTTAGGTGTTAGCCAGATTCTTATGCCTGACCATCTGACCAGTTCATGAACGCTAAAGCACAAATTCTAAATGCATAACAGTTCCCGAATTCTAAGTATAAAAAATAAACAATGTAGACAGAATAAGAACAACAAAGAAACAAGTTCCCAGAAGAAGGCCCTGTGTTCAATCACTATTCTCCATTCTGCATCCTTATTACACCCCCAATAGCCTTCAACAATGTATACGCCTCATCCCACTATACCACAGGCTTAAGCAGAAGTCAGAGAGAAATGGGAATAGGTTAGTTTTAATTACTAAAACATGTCTCTAGAATCATATGTGAGACACATTGACATGCCTAATTTCCAAGAAAAAGTGGTAGCTAAGTTGCAATAATCTGCAGCAATCTAAAAGACCAGAACGTATAAAACCCAATTACCTTACTGAAACTAAACGACTCAGAATTTGAGGCCTTTGGAGTTGAGTTTTGAGTAAGTGACACATCTGCATCCCCATCATCAGACCAACTTTTTGCTTGATCTTTTAAGTTTACTTTAGCTTTTCTCTTCAAGAGATTCAGTTCTCTTGCACTTGGTCTTTTGGATGTGACAGTAGGAACCACACTAGCAACTAGTCGCTGAATGTTATGTGCAGATGCAGGCATATATGATCTATGCTCTAAACCATTTCCTTGGGGATGGAACTTGTGGACAAAGAGATCTTCATCTTTAATCACATCATTGACATCCATAAGCTGCTCACAAAGATCCAGACCTGTCCAAAGAATTCAAGTTCAACGCACAGCAACTAAGGAACGGAAAAGAAATTTTACTGAACAATTCCCATCAAGACAACACGCAAAGAGATTATTGAAGGAAAAAAATAATGATTAAACAATCAATCCAATAATGTCATGCTAGAAGAACCAAAAGATCCTATAATATCTGCTAGAAGAGGTGAGCGTCAGCCAGACAGTCTGTGTTCTACTAAACAATCAAAATCTGCAACATGTAAGAAAATATTAAAACATAAAAAAAAAAAATCTTTTCCCCTTCTCCAACCCAAGAAAATGAAAAAAAAAAGAGAGCCAATCATTAACCTAAACGGCGTCGCAGATTCTGTTTCTGGCGTGCCAAACGCTCTCTTGGATTCTTGGAATTATCAATTGCAATCTCATACTCCTGCAACGAGATAGGAAAGGTACACTTAAGTCATATCTAGGTAAGCTCAGATATGCATACATTTGTCCTATCACACCATTACCCACACACAAAAACAGAAAAATGGTATAAACATCAGTATAAATTTTCACATAGTAGTTTAGAAAACTCCTAATTGATGTTTATGTTACCACTTCTTATGAAATCCAGCAGGACACACTTGCAAACAATAAATATTAAGTTATAAACAAAATTAAACTAAATCAAACCAGTCCAGTATCATCTTAAGATTTTTGAATCAAAAGATATTACTTAATATCATTTTTGCCGCACATGTTGCAAGATTTCATGGCTGGCTAAGTTCACAAGTTTCACTTTGGTAAGTGAATGGAATTCGAACATTTTAACTAAATTTTAAGAGATGTGAACATCATTTCTTTCTTTGTCACAAAATGAACTTCTCTAGTCCTATTATCTCTTCTTGGCCTTCAAAGAATTCAGAACAAGAAGTGCATGTATGAAAGGGGAGATACAATATAGTACATTAAGCTTCTTATCTTGGAATGTGTATTCAAGTTCTTTTAAAGATAAGATATCAATCTTGGTCAGAATCCTGGAAATTCCTTGTAGACTACTGGTTAATCAATATTTTGTTCTCAATTGCAGCCTCTTTTTCTTGAGCATAAAATAAGAAACAAAATGGAAATTGACTCCTTTGTCAGGAAAGCAAATGGGGATGGTATGGATGAAGTAAAAGGAAAGAAACCATGGGACTCTACTTTGCAATGAGAAACAAGATACCTAAACTCATAAAAGATTGGTTACCTGTCCACCTGATGCCAATAAAGCACCAAACTCCAACACCTTGATGATATCAAAACTGTGGAAAAAAAGAGGAATTGGAGTGAGAAGGATAAGAATAGCAACCAAACCCAAGACAAAACTTATACCAAACAAAATTCAAAAGATTCTATTTAAAAATTAAAAACAAAGCCATGTTGAAAAATATATTAACAACCTTCTAAATGAAGTGCATGATATGATGTTAGGGTAATTAGGCCCTGCTATCAAATCTTCAGCACCACCTGAAATCCCCATGGTTGTCATTTTTGCCTCAATAGAAGCAAGTAAATCGGTTAATGTTGGGTGTTTAACATTCTGAGCTATGGCTCCAATAGCATGAGCAGCAGCGACTCTTGTGTCCCAGTTCTTACTATGGAGATACTGTGATACCTGGAAGAGAACATAACAGTAATATGATTAAAGGGAACTGATTCAAACAATATCATAATTCTCCAAGCCCACCCCACTTCCTAAAAAAAAAATCCTGAGAAAGAGATAGAAGGAAACAAAAAAATGTGCAAAAGAAAACAATTGAAAGACCTACATCCAGTTAATGTTTGAATACAGTCAAGACGCATTTGGGACAACTTCACAAGTTGAAAACAAATAGAATGTGTAACAATAATATTTTGTGTAAGAATGATGATCAAGCCATCATAGAAGTATAAATTAAACCAAATTTTTAGGCCCAAGGCAACTAACCAAACCATGGGGCCACTATTGTAGGAAACTGGCAACCACAAGAAAATAAGGCATACAAGGATTGACCTCCAAACAAGGTTAAATTTTCGTCCAAAAATTTCTTAACTGCTGGTGAGAAAAATTACCGGCTACAACCATAGTAAAATCTTAAACAGACAGTACCTAGATAAACAATATAATTACAAATAATGCATTCAACTATGATGAAGCAGAAATAGATTAGTTAAAGCATTATTTGCCATAAATTACATGCAAGCCTCTACTTCCCACTGTTCATTTCAGAAGACCAACATCTCCATCAAAGTTTTAGGTGTAACTCAATAACCAGAACCATGAAATGAAGTTTAGTCCCTTATCATGTTTCATTTCAGAAGATCAACATCTCCAGCAAAGTTTTGGGTGTAACTCAATAACCAGAACCATGAAATGAAGTTTAGTCCCGTGTCATGTTTAAAAGAGAAATTTTGAAAAACCAAATGCCATCAATTATGTTCAATAATAAGTTCCAATTGCATTGATTCAGTGCTTGAGGTCTCATATTTTATGTAATCTCCAAACTCTAGAACGTGGATAAAAGAAATTAATTGATGATAGCAAAATGAAAGCTCATCCATATCAAGGTTTTAAATTGCGTCCAAACTGCAATCGGACTCGGTACTGAGGTTGCAGTTTGGAACATTACCACGATTCCCAGCAATTGCAGCCACATTTCCAGCAACATTTGCCGCAATTGCGCCGTGTCTAGAAAGACCTAGCCTTATGGATCAAGGTTTCAAATTGCGGATCGTGTATTACATTGTGGTTGCGGGTGATTGCACATGTACGCAATTTGAAACCTTGATCCATAAGGCTAGGTCTTTCTAGACATATGCGATGATCATTGCAGACTTTTGCCAATATAATTTGGGATCTACTTTATGGGAACATTAGTCCACCAAATCCTAACAATTCTAAAACAAACTTGTAATTTCTCCAGCATAAATTTCAAAGGTTATAGAATTGAATTCGTTCGACACCAATTCCAAAGTCTCCCATCACGCTCCGCATTCTCTAACCTATTTCCATAGCTTGTGAACAGGAAATGCAACATTAATTGACAAATGGAATGCTAAAGGATGTTGCATTCAAGTTTCCTTATTCCTACTAGCCAGAGTAAAGTATGAAACAACCAAAAAAAGGAACAGATATTAAACACTATTCCACTCTATGCAACATTATTCTTTTCAAGGACATGAATCCAGCTATCTAGTCATTTTGAACAATTAATTAGGTGAAGGAAATCGAACAATTGTCAAGCGGAAGAATAATACAAAATTTAGGTACCAATATATCTCCAATTACGTAAATATTATTTAAACCGAGGAACCGAAGTAAAATGGCACACCTTCTTCAAAAGAGAGTTCAAGTCTTGAGGATGCGATCTGGCAATCTCTCCAATTTGCCTGGCAGCAGTAAACCTCGTGGCTTGCGTAGAACCAGCTGAAAATAATTTATTGTAGACAAGAACACAATAGCATTACTTCCGACTGCAAACATTGCATCGAAATTTCGCAACTTTCGCAATTTATACTCAAATCTATTCAGATCGATTACAGCCACACAGCTCAAAATAAAAAAAAATAAGAAAAGAAAGAAAGGAATAGAAAGCGTACTGTCCAATAGAGTGAGCAGACGACTGAGACGCGAAGATTGCTGCTGAGCCATTCGAAAATAAACCCAACCGAAATGCTCAGCACAGAAGCGTCATCGTCAACCATCCAAAGTCACCCAAACGACTATGAAACATAGAAGTCCAACGAACCAATGCTTGGATTTAGTTGAGGAGAATGAAGTAAACAGATGGGAGATTGTTTGTTCTAGGTTTTGAATTTGATGAGGACAGACTCAGGGAGAGAAACTAAGCATTTACTGATTTAAATACGTGAAAAGGAGAGATAAAGAGGAGGAGGTTAGGGTTGGGGTTCGCACGAAGTTGAAACGGCCGCGTTGTGAATTGTGACGGTTAGGCTTAGGGACAGAGAAGGAGGAGGAGAAGGGGGGGACGACGAGGACGACGAGGAGTTTCGTACTTTCGTTTCTTACCTTGCCTCGGGTGTACTTTTATAATCTTTATTTTTAAGTGTAACTTTTTATGAAAAAGAATAATATTAAATTACTAATCCTTTTTAAAACATCAACTTTTTTATTAATAGATATGAAAAATATATATGAATTTTGGATGTTATTTCATAACTCCCAATTATAAATGAAATTCATTCACAATTTTTCCTTTTTCTCTCTTTTAATAATTAAATATAATTAATTAAAGTATAATTTATAATTTATTAATTATACTTTTTCTCGTTTCTAAAAATTAAATATAATTAATTAAAATATATTAAAATTATTGCAAAAAATTTGTAATAAAATTTTATTTTTCAATTTTTTTAACAAACCAACAACTATTAATAATAATAGTAATTATTTTTTTTATCTTAACCAATAATCATAATTATAATAATATTCATTTTCATTACTTACTATATTTATTTTCATTCTTATTATCATTATTTTGTGTGAACCAAAGACCTTCTTAATGTTAAATTTTACCAACACATGTTTGACAAACTTAGAAACTTATTTGATATATAAGATATTAGTTTTAAGATGAACCATCTTACCCTAAATTAATTTTAATAACATAAAAAATTCATAAATTTTCTTTTGTTTAGCTTTGAATATCAGCAAAATAACATTTGTATAAAATTCATTTTTTTAAATAATAAAGCATAGTTGTTTCAAATAATAATAAAAATATATAAATTTTAAAGTAATTAAAGAATTAAATTAAAAATATACTTTAAATTTTTTTCGAAATACGTAGTACATCCTTCTTAATTATTTAGCCTAAAGACTTTTTACTTAATCTAAATATTTTCTTGTAATAACTTGTGTGGTTTATTTTATATACTATATATATCGCCCAAGCACATTTAACTTCAAAGTTCCAATAGGATTCAGTGCATTAGGCCTGAGGAAAAGTAAAATTGTGAGAGCTTGACTAGGCCAAGGTCCAAAGTGGATAATATCTGTAAGAAGGTGATCTGGGCTATTACAAGTGGTATTAAAGCCAATTCTTGAGCCGGTTGGACGGGCAATAGGCTAGGCCTATCTTAAAGACATGTTTTCTATGGCCTAAAGCACCAGATCCCATCAGAACTCCGAAGTTAAATGTATTAGGACAAGAGTAGTACCAGGATGAGTGATCACCTGGGAAGTTCTCGAGAAAAGCTAAACCGTGAGGGCTTGACTAAGTCAAGGCTTAAAGCGGACAATATTTGTAAGCAGGTTGTCTGGGCTATTATTAAGTATATATACTAAGAGCGAGTTGGGATGGACGACCACGCAATCCATCCCCATCGTCCATTTAATCAAGCAGCTTATATTTGTTTCTTTTGTTTGACCACGCAATCCATCCCGCCCGTCCATTTACTTATTAACCACGCAATCCATCCCGTTTAATTAAAAATCTTCTGACGACTTATTTTGTCAGGCGACCACGCAATCCATGCCCTTGTGACGGCTTATATTTGTTCATTGAATGTTGTGTCCTTTCTCTCTCTTTGTTTTTTTTTCTCCACCCTTGCCTTCCTCTGCTTTCTCACTTCTTTCGTTTCCAGCTGTGGTTAGTTTTCCTTCTTGG
>JANZLD010000002.1:20086435-20108593 GCA_026413575.1 Erythroxylum carthagenense | reverse complement strand
GTGGATTCCCATTTGGATTGTTATGACATTTAGCCCCGGGACTTGGGGTATTTATTATGAATGATTAATGCATATGAATTTGTTAAATATTGCATGTATGAATCGATATTTGTGCAAATGTTGGGATCGGGTCCGACGGTTCGGGTCGCTCGTTGGGGCGCAACCCGAGAGGTCGCCTCGGGATTCGGGTTACGGGGCTCGGGCCCAACATACAGGGAGACTTCTTCTTATCTCTATGTGTTGAGAAGTCTTTATACTCACTAGAGTTCCCACTTATTTCTTCTTAGAAAGATCAATAAGGAGCTGTAAAAATGTGTTAAGAACTTGTTATGGATTGGAGGTGTAGATAACTTCAAAGAAGGAAAATTTTAGTGTGATTAACTTTGTTGGAGATAGTAGGATGGTGACTTGGGGTTCATTTCTTTGTAAATAAGTCAAACAATGCTAGTGGCTAAAATAATATATAGATTTATTCACTGATAAGGAGTCCTTATGTTCTAAGTGGACTAATGAATTCTATCTCAAGACTTCTAGTTTTTGACAGACTGTAGAAAGGAAAGAGTTCTCCTAATATTTCATTTAAATGCTAAATAATAGGTGGATTGTATATCCCTTTATCAAAACTCACATTGGGAATGGTAAAACTTCTTGGTTTTGGATTGATAATTGGGCTATCCACAACCTTCTAATCCCGAGAGCATACATCTCAACATAGATTGCTAGAATTCCTATTCAAGCTTCGGTTAAGGAAGTTGTCAATTAGGATAATTAGGCCATTGACTTTAGGGGTAGTGATAGAATTAGATCCTACTTCCTTGAGTACTCTCCCAATTCTTCAAGATGTGATAGCCTACATTGGTTGCTAATAGAGGCAGGGAGTTTACTAATCATTACTATTATATAGCTATCAAACAATGGTAGCCTAGAATCAACTGGTTTAACGTTGTTGGGAAAGGGTTTAGGATGCCTAAAGCATCTTTTGTTACTTAGTTACCAACTAGACACAAATTGAGGACCAAAGATAGGTTATATGGTGTTAATAATTAGTTATATATGCTGTACAATCTTAACACTAAATCTATTAGTCATATATTTTTCAATATAAATATTCCAGAGTTATTTGGAATAGGATGCAGTATATGATGGGGATGTACTGTCCTTACAAAAACTAGTTGGATATACTCATATGGGCTAATAAGATACACATAAAGAATAGAGGAGATCACTTAGATAACAACCTTCGTATAAGTTGTTAATTATATTCCAGTTAAAAGGAAGGAATAACAAGTTATTCAATAACTCTAGAAGGATAGTTATGAGCTAGCTTATAGGATCTATTGTTAGATTAAGGAAATGTTGTAAGCCTATCATATAGAGAGGATGGTTGCCTCATTAAAAAGAAAAGTGGACCGTGGAATGAACTTGTAAATTATTAATCCATCTTATGCTAATCTAGAGTAACATATGCTTTATATGTCAATTTTTGTAATAGATAACTCATCCTTGTACATTGTTCTTTTTTATGCTTAATTTTGAGCTTTACATGAGTTCTTTTCACTTTTTAAATTAACATATCCCTTATGCATTTGTAACAAGAATTTTGATTTATGCATTAGTATGCACATATATTGATAATGTAATTTGAATAGTTAGTTGTTTTCTCCTTATTTAGGTGAGGAACATTTGAATGTTGTAAAGTAGACTATGAGATATCTTCCAAATACTTCTAGTTTGAAACTGTGTTTTAAAGTAAGAATTCGTACTCTTTCTAAGTACACTAATTCATACACAGTAGGTAATGTTGACCTGAAAAAGGTCAATTTTAGGTTATCTAATTACCTTTGTCGGGAGAGTTGTGACTTGGCAATCTAACTTGCAAAAGTGTGTTGGATTGTCCATTATCAAGATTGAATTTATTGATGCAACTAAAGCTTACAAAGAGTTGCTTTGGATGAATAAATTTCTTTAAGAACTCAGTTTTACTCAAATAGGTACGTTTTGTTTATAATAGTTAGAGTGTTATACATCTTAGTAAGAATCCTACTTTCTATGGCTGATCAAAACATATTGATTCGAGATATCATTGAAAATGTGACGTTCTAGATTCTAAATTACTTGAGCTTGAAAATTACATAAAGAAGATAATGGTTCAAAAATGATGACAAAGTCTAGACAGAGATGAAAGTTTGATGCAAATCATTTAATTGTCAAATTGGCATATGCCTCCATTTAATTCAGAGGAGGAGTTTGTTATAGGTACTTCCCAAGTGCAGTCTCCTATAACTAAAAGAAGATTGGACTGTATACATTTTGTGTAGAAAGTTGTAATATTTATGAAGAAATTTTGACTCTTCATATTTCAGGTGTAATAAGCTGTGTGATCATATATATTCCAATTTTTTCTCTTCTCTTTGGGTTTTATATGTATGTAGGGTCTGTAATATTACTTTATTCTTGTCAATTAGCCTAAACTTATAGCTGGTGTGGTTGGTAAGTGTAGATATATTCACCTTTTTTCTGGTCATTTTTTGTATTAGTGTGTGGCTATCTTGTGTGGTTATTATAACCACTTTATCTCCTTCTCATTGAGAGTGCTTGCAACCATCTTCTCGTATTTATGTGAGGGAGAAGTCTTTACAGGTGCTATGAAGGTTGTGATATAAAAGAAGAATTGTTAAATAAAGGAAAAAGGGGGCAATTCTTATTAATCCTTTACACTACTAGGCATGCCACTTTATCTCCTTCCTCTAAAGCCCCTCTTGTTTTGACTTGTGTTATTATCAAAGAGAGTTCTCCTACCTTTGCTTCCTTACCAGCTACTATTAGTATGCCTAGCTAGTAGGGTAAAGGATCAATAAGAATTGCTCCCTTTTCCTTTATTTTAAAAATAGTTTGAGAGTAACTATAGCAAGCTTGGCCTAGAAAAAATGATAATCAATGAGGATAATTCCTTCTTACTTAGGTTTTTGAATAAGGCAAGTATGATAATCAATGAGGATAATTCCTTCTTACTTAGGTAAGCCACTCTTGATCCAAAGATAGAAACCTAGGATGAACTTAGATAAAAATTAAATAAATAATATTCCTCTGTAGGCCAATTTCCATAATATTCCCTTTGATTATTGGTTCACAATAAGATTGAGCTATTTTGCTAACTACATAAACAAACTACTATTTATGGACAAGAACACAATAAGACTTCATCATATGGGCTATGCAAAGATATGCCTAGAAGTGGTAAAGGAGAGGAAACTCCTTAATTTACTCTAACTAATGAGGCTAACAAAGGAAGGAGAGTTAAAAGAATCAGAAATCAAATTATTTTATTAATGAAGACCTCCCTCGTAATAGGAAAAGAATTTATGGAAACCTATAGGTAGAATTATGTTATAATAGATAAAGTAATAGATCAAAGTTACCTTAATAATATTGAGGTTTAGCCAACCTTATCCCATAAAGAAGTTAAAGCCCCTAAATATCTTTCCAACATTCCTTGGGACATGATTAGATATCTCAAGGAGCCATTAGACAGGAGAGACAAACCTGATAGTTCCTTAAAGAAAAATGTGAACCTAGTTTATAATGTTCTAGAATTAGAAGAAACAATAGACCTAAAAGGCTCACTAGATTTTTCCATCAATAACTTGTATAAAGTTATATTATCAAAAAGCATAGTTAATATGTTTTGTGAGTGTAAGATGAAAACTATGGTCAAAACTTAGAAGAAACCTAACAGAAAGATGAAGAGGAAGAGGCTTTAGGTGCTAGACCCCTACTTTTACTCCATAATCATTGCTTAGAACGTAAAGGCATGAACTACCCTAAAAAGTGGTAGATGATCAATGATTTTCTGCTATATAAAAATCTTCTCTTGGTAGGTTTATTGAAGACAAAAATTAAAGAGGACAAGTTAACTAATCGCCTCTAGATTTTTAAGAAAAAATATAATCTTGTTACTAACTATAACATGCATTATAATTAGAGAATTATTGTTGCTTATATCTTAAACAAAATAAGGGTTCTCCACTCATTCATCTCTAAGCAACTTTGACACTTAGTCATCAATATGAATTAGGCCTCAGCTCCAATTATGGTCACTTATAGTTATATAACTCGTTAGGAATTCCCAAAAAGATTACTTTTTGAGGATCTTAACTCCTTAGGCCCAACCATGAATGAACCTTAGATCGTCCCTCAGGACTTTAATAATAGCCTAAGGTCTAATGAAGTTGAAAGGGATAAAGTAAAAGATGAATTAGGGAATGTCAACCTAAGGAATTGCTTATTTATTGCAAATATTAAGGACCTTAAGTACAAAGGAGCTCACTTCATTTGGAGCAACAAATAGGAAGGAAGTTGGTGAAAAAAAATCTTAATAGAGCTTAATTCAATCCCCTATGGCTATTTGATTCTCCCAACATTTTTCATTTCCTCATTATGCTCAAATCACTCATATGTTGAAGTGTTAGTGAACTCAGGAAAGATAAGATAAAATTCCCCTTCATTTTCAATAATTTTTTGGTAAAGCTAGAGGGATTTGAAGAGGCCATTGTAAAAGGATTAAATTTTATGGTTGATGGGTATGAACCATTCAAATTCTCAGAGAAGCTATAAGTTGTGAATACATAACTTAAAAGGATTCACCTAAAGAGAGTAGGAGATATAGGATTAAATATATCTAGAGCTAGAGATGAATTGACAACCTTTTAGTATGATCTAAAATAAAAACCTGGTAGTCCCCTTTTAAAACTAAAAGAAAAGCAAGATTTTGTTAGATATTTTGAACCTCTAGAGATTTAACACACATTGATGAAACAAAAAGCTCGTATCAATTAGATAAAATATTAGGAGATGAACACCAAATTCTTTCACAATGTAATCTATACATAAGAAATAACAATAAGGTTTTTTACTTGAAGAGTGATAATAATGATGACATTTGGGAGCAAAATAAATAAAGGAATAACTCATTTTAAAAACATTTTGGGTTTCCCTGATAATAATTATCTAAATGTGTAGGTCATTGAGATTTTTTTTTCCGACTTTTTAACTTTATAACAGAAGGAGCAACTTACCATGCCTTTTAGTGAGATGGACATCAAAAGAGCTGCATTTGATATGAATCCACACAAAGTCTTTGGTTCTAGTGGCCTAAACGCCTTCTTATTTAAAAAACATAGCACTTTATAGGGCATATGATCACCAAAAAAATTATGAAGTTCTTCAAGAATGGAAAATTTCCTAGAAAATGGAATGATACTCATTCTTTGTCTCAATCCAAATACACTAAATGTTAGTTCCTTAAAGGAATTCAGGTCAATATCTTATTGTAATGTTATTTACAAGATTATATATAAATGATAGTAATAAGATTGAAGAAAGCTCTTATGTTAATCATTAATCTAGCTCAACGAGCTTTTATCAAGGGCAAAATTATAGGTGATAATTTACTAATTGCTCAAAATTTATTCTATACAAAAATGATAAAGGTGCTAAGGAGTTATACTTTGATAATTGACTTCAAAAAAACCCTTTTGACTTAATCAAATGGAAGTTTATAATTGATAAAACTATGTGTTTGATTTTCCAAGTGTGATTGTATCATAGATTGATCAATGTATTTCAAAAACTTCCTTCTCTATACCTGTGAATGGGGAATGAACCACTTCCTTTCAAGGTGCCAGGCGACTAAGACAAAGGGATCTATTCACTTTATCCATTAAAGTTTTATCAAGAATGATGTATCAGAGCATTAAAAGTGTTGTGGGTTGTATTTTGCAATAAATATAAGAGGTAAGAGCTATTTCATATTATATTTACAAATGACCTATTATTAGTATATGGTACTTATCCAAAATTACTCTAACTTCTTTTGGATGTTCTTAAATCCTTAGTCAATTATCAGACCTTTCCACAAACAAAACCAAAGTTATTTATATGTTTATGCAAATTAACAAGGGCAGGTAGATATTTTAATGATAATCTCAAGCCTCATCTTATAAAAGCTCCCTTTTAAATAACTAGGCATCCTAATTTCTAATAAAAGACTATCTTGCCTCATTGAATCAATTTAGAGAGAATAGGACACTAGTTCCTCTTATGTACTATTAAAGTTTAACTTGTATATGCAATATTAGAGATTACATATTCACGTGGGCTCCCATTCATACCTTCTATTGAATTTGATTAACTAGACGGATAGATGGTTGAGAAATTTCTTATGGTCAGGCCATGTTAGTGATACAACATAAAGCTAAAATTAGTTAGAAAGAAGTTTGTTAATCTAAGAAGGAAAGAGGTTTGAGAATTAAATCAACTAGAATAACTAACAAAATACTTATAGTTGAAAGAATTTGGAAGATGTTTGAGAATTCTAATTCTATATAGGTCAAATGGATGCATTCTTACATAATTTAGGATCATAATTTATGGATCATTAAGGAGAAACCATCTTATTCATGGAAATTAAATCAAACTTTAAAGATAAGAAGCACAATGATTCAGAAAATCAAACTTGAGATCAGGAATGAGAGGAGAGCATGGTTTTGATTTGACAAATAAAATAAACTTAACCCTCTTTACAAGCTATATAGTATAGAAAATTTTAAAATTCTCATTCCATTGTCAACTAAGGTTAAAGAAATCATAAGAGAGGGAAATTGGAAATATAAGTATAGAGGCTTCAATTTGATAATGGATTCAATCCCCAATTATAACCAATATTAAAATAGGAAAACATGGTATTGTGGATAAGGAACAAATCCATTTGCTTTATAAGTAAATCATGCTTGAGGCTTTTTAAACCTCTAGTTGAGAGAGTATCCTACAACAAACTTATATATTTTAATAATAATTTCGCTAAAGCTTCCTTCATACTATAACTAGCAACCAAGAACAAATTACAAATGATAGATATGCTAAAAGGTGTTGGATTAAACAACCAAACATATAAGCAATGCCTCAAAACCATGAGAATTATAAACACATTTTGTTAAAATTCTATTTCACTCAAAGGTTCTAGAATAAAGTATGTTTTATGTATAGATGATACTTATAGGTTGCATTATGTTTTAGTGGGTAATTTAGTATGTTTTTATTCAATTAGATGATTTATGCATGTTCAGGTTTATAATTATGTTAGTGTGATTATGTGTTTGTGTTTTTAAGTGTTATGTGGTATAGAGTATGATATCAGGCTTTAATTTTCTATGTTTGAGGTGTTTTAATGAATTTGTTAGTATTTGAGATTAGGTAAAGAAGACCGAAGAAGATTTGGAGAAAGCTCAGAGGAGGAGCTAAGGTCACGATCATGACATACCAGTCATGATCATAACAGAAGCAACCCAGCATAGCCATAATTGTGACTTATTGGCCACGATCATGATAGAAGCCAAATTTTAAATGTCACTATTATGACTCATTGGCCACAATCGTGACAGACATGATGACAGACACGGGGACTGCTTCTAAACTCAACTTTTTTAGGGTTATTTTGGACATTTGGGCCTAGGTAAAACCTAGTCTTTACCCTAACAAGCCCTATGACTATAAAAGACAAAAAAAAAGACCTAATCTAATGGAGCTTCCATTTACTACATTTGGAAAAAATCTAAGGCAGAGAGAAAAGAGGAGAGAGGAAGAAGGAGGTGCTACTATTGTTGCCACTTCCATTCCACTCCAAGTAAACTTCTTCATTTCATCTTGATATTTCTTTCATTTGATGTATAAGATGGATATGATGATGAAGAATTTGTGTTTAGGGATGTTTTAAACTCTTTTATGGATTTGTTTTTGAATCAATGTTAATTTAATTGCTTTTAATGTTAATGATTTAGGTATTGTGATTGCTTTTTGTATTTACATACTTCGGTAATAAATCTAGAGAGTGAACCGATAGCAAAATGATTAGATGGGTAATAAGAGTTAAACAATCTAATAGATTACAAAAAATGAAATCAGTAATTTATACAAAGAGAGATGTCATGTGAGGACCCGATTGTCTATTAGAATGCTTAAGATCTAATTAGGTTGTGGGTTGTTTTTGTTAATTGAGAGATTACAATTTCAATAATTCAATTCAATTAGGAGTTCTGATTTAGGGCTTAATAATTATAACTCAAGAGAGAGGGTAATCTGCCTTTTGAAATTATAGGATCGATACTAAATTAAATCAAAAGTGATTAAGTTAGCATTAGATGATAGGATAAATCCCTATTCTCTCATAATTGGTTAATCTTCATTGTGTGAATTTTCAATTGTTAATTGGTTATGCTTAATTTTGATCTCTTTGTGTTAATTTTACAATTTCACTTTTAATCAATCCATATTAAATTGTTTAATTTTTTTACTCCTTTTTTCATTTTAATTACACTTTTAGGCCTTAAAAAAATTAGGATTCAATTGGTACACTAATTTTTCGTGGAATCGACATCTTGTATACTATAGTTACGACCCATACACTTAAGAAATATTGAGGGTTTTATAAGATTGAAACTTGCTCAACAATAGAATTTAATGCTTTGGCCATACCTAGCCCCAATTCATAAATTTGGTTAACAAGTTAGGTATACTCACAAAGGTGGCTTAACCACTTTCAAATTAATGATAATTTGTTGTATATATGATGTCTGGGAGGAAACAAACATGAACATTTTCCAAAACCAATAAATGTGTATTCAGAGCTTTCAACATGAACATATTCAAGTAGATAAGATACCTAATCATATCTAAGGAAAATTTTTGGGTTACGAATAATGAACCTTCTTTGTAAGGAGGATGTTCATCACGCAGACAACAGTCTCTTCAAGTTAAAGTATCTAAAATTACCCGCTGATAAATATAGTTCTTAGTCTACTGTAATAACAATTTCTTTGGCTTAATCTTTCCTTTGCTCCCACTAAGTTAGCATTTTTTTTCCAGAACTTAGGAAGTGGATATCAACTTAGATTATATTTACTTCCTTTGGTTATAAAGGGATTTGTAATAATTAGTCGATTTGGTTTTTTATTAACATTTATACATGTAATACCTGGTATATAGTTTACCCAGTACACCGAAATAAATCGGTATTTGAGATTGATGTCATTAAAACCAAGACAGTCACATATTTTATTATTATTTTAAAAATATTAAATTCATAACCACATTTTAAATACTTTAAGACCAATTTTATCCTATAAAAAGTAATCATGAGATACATTACTATACATAATATTGAGTTAAAAATCACATAAATGACACATTTTTTGTTCAACTCAAATATGATAGACAAACATACTATAATGTGACATATTAAGGTAAGTGTATCAATTCCTCATAATAAATTCTACTACTTTTATAGATAAGAATTTAATTAAACTCAAAGATTTTAAAATCGAATTAGATTGGTTGATTCAAATGAAATAAATACAAATTGACATGCTTTACAATTTAGCTTATGTTTATTACCATCATAAAAAAAATAGTCAATTAAGTAACAAAATGACCAGTTTGTTTCAAATTGTGAGTAGAACTGTAAGTCTGTTTGCTTCCCCTTTCTTTGGTTGAAACTAAACTAGGTTATCGACATAAGACCAAGTCCACTTGAATGACATCGATAATATCAAACATACCCAGAGCAGCAAGCATGTCAACGCTCTCTTTATCGACTATAATCTTATTAGTTTTGATGGTAGACATATTGGAAACAAAGTCTATGGAATGGCTGCACTCTTCCTCTTGAAGCTTGAGCGAGAATCTCTAATTGACCCTTCTACATTTGCTTCATGAGGAGGATGGAGAACCCTGCAATTATGTCTCAAATGTGCTTTAGTAGGATAATAATGACCTCCTCGATCACCTTTTTGTTTATTTGGAACTCTAAAGTCATGTAAGAGTAGTAGCATTCTATTACTTGAAAAATTCTTCACTATTTTGGTGACAAAATTGCTGTAGCGACCCCTGTGTTATACGAAAGTAGCTAATTAAACCCTGAGATATAAAATGTTACTCTATTAACCTTATGTTTTCAATTTTACTGCAAAAAAAAACCCTTAGCCGTGTGTTGTTAAGGGGCTGTGAGTTAATAAAATTTTAACTCAAGGTTTTTTTTGCTAATTTTTATATGTCAAGATTTTTTTAGCAACTTATGAATAACACAAGGTTATTAAGGCAATAAATTCCTATTTTGGTGTGTATCAGCTCACATACTTAACCCTTCTTTCTTTACTACTCTTTCTTTCTATACGTTGCCGATTCCATTGAATTATTTTGTTTTGAAAAGAAATTAATTCCAATAATTAAAGTTGAACCAGATTGGTTGATTCAACCATACTAAATGTAAAACAACCAATTTTTTGATTCAGTTTGTGTTTATAATGTTTATAAATAAAAATTGATTAGTTAAGTAATAAACTGACCATTTTTTATTAAACCGTAAGTAAAATCGTAAGTCTATCTATTTTTCTCTTTTTTGGTTAAAACCAAACTGGGTCATCGGTACAATAATCGAGTCCACTTGAATGACACTGGGAATATCAAACATGTCTAAAGTGGTAAGCATGTTTATACTCTCCTTATCAACCTTAACTTGGCCACTTTTAATGGCAGACACATCAAGAACAAAGTCTAATAGATGGTTATGCTCTTTCTCCTGAAACCTAAGTGAGATTCCTCTAATTGCGCTCTTATGGTAACATTTTATTACTTGGCATGAAGATTTTTTCAAATCTTGGCGCATACTTTACTAATGTACTCGAACCATCTTCATTTTCTTTCTAACTACTATTGATTTTTTTAGTGTTTTTGATTTGAAAAGAGTAATTATGTAATTGATTAATTAATGGATGGAAAAAAGAAATGTAGGAGAGTACAAGACCAAAGTCATACCAAACTACACAGGAAGCAAAATAATAGTATAATATAACAACTAATTAGTAATTACATTGTTGGTAAAGTGAAGCATGTCATATTAAAAAAGAAATCTTCGATAGGTGATATATGTCATATTGAAAGAAAAATCATCAATATGTGACACACTAAGTATCTGAGTGAGGGATACTGGGATACATAGTGATGAGCCAAGATGCTTTCTGTAAATATAATGAAGTTAGAGCCTTTTTCAATATCCTTCTCTAAACCTACTTCAATTTTTTTTAACGACTCTTTAGATTTATTCAATCTTGGAAAAAGTTTCGATTTCCATCTCCAATTTAATTTCAAACTCTTTAATAATTCAACTAGCCTTTTATTTGTATTGATTTTCTTTAATGTTTACAATTGTTTTTCAACATAATTTATGTTTCTTATATATATGTATATATATATTTAATTCCTTATGCCACAAATCATAAGTTAACCCTCTTTTTTATTATTTTTCTTTTGCTAGTTATGGTGATTGAAGCCAAATCTCATACTAACACATAGGGACAAAATATGCAAGATTCGTGAAGACAAAGTTGGGTATTTTCATTTTTACACTTTTTTATTTTTTCTTTTCGTCTCGTCTTTCTTCTTTGGTTCATTATTATAGCATTTTGTGACTTATTTTGTTTTGGTTATTATTGTGACTTATTTTTGTACAAAAATAATATTTTTCTTATATTTTTAGGTTGAAATTATAATGGAGAATATAGAATCATTAAAAAAAATCGATGAACTTAACATCCTCTACTTATGGTAAGTCTAATCTAGTTTCATTTTTTTCTTCTCAAACATTTGATGAAAATGTCCGATATAATTGTATGAAATTTCCTCTTTTGTCCATGCAACCAAACTCTAAACTCTCTCCTGTGAGGTTCTTGTTGGTTTTTGGAACCTAACTTAAGAGAGTATCGTACGGTCTATAATTTTTGTGTTTCTTTGTTGTTCTTTTCACTAACTAGCTTCCTTTCAGCTAATTTAGTTCATATTTAGATTATCTTTGTGTTGAATAACTTACCTGATTTATTGTTTATAAGATTTGACTCTCTTACCTTAACGTAATTCTTAAGGCTTGGTTTTCGCATCACTTATGTTTTTGAGATGGGTGTTGTATAGCTTTCTGGGATATGTAAATACATCTTTCTCCCTTCTTTTTCTGATTTTTGACCATTAGTGCCTACTTCTTGGGTTGCAAAACTTCAGCCCCTGGGTATTTCTAGTTCTGTTAAGATTGTTTCTAGGTTTGTCGGTACTAACACCCACGATACTAATTCCCATGACTCTCTTATATTTGCCATCTCTAGCTTCTCTTTCTCTCTCTATGTTTTACTTGTTTATTTTATTTTATTTTTATCAACTTTTTATCTATGATTTATAAGAATATAGAAATCTGGGTTTGATTTACTCTACTACTACTAATTTGGTTTCTCTATTCTGGGATTTGTATTCTACGCTGTATATTACTAATTTTTGTTTTTTCTCTTCTTTCTTTTTTACTAGTTCTCCTCAACTAGCACAATCAACTCCAACTAGTCGTTAGTTTAGTTTCCATTTTCTACTAATTACTTTAGACATAATTTTTTTAATTACTTTAGACATAATTTTTTTTACTTTATTATTATCTTGGGTTCATGGGGGTCGTGGATTAGAAGTAGTGGCCTTGTATACTGGTGACGGAGAAAAGGCTAGTCCTCTGGGGAGTTTCGGTTGTAAGAGTAATGAAGAAGTTAACAGACTATAGATAGGTTCTTGGAATATTGAAACCCTTATAAGAAAGTACCCATAATTAATGGAGATTTTAGAAAAATATAAGATTCATATAACATGCATCCAGGAGACAAAGTAGACGGGGCTAAAGCGAAAGAGATTAGTTGGTTCAAATTTTGGTACTTAAAAGGTTTAGGGCAAAAGAAAGGGGTCGATATCTTAGTTGTTAAGGACCTTGTAAGTCATGTTGTGGAGATAAATAGGTCAAATGATAGGATTGTGCCTGTTAAGATCATGGTGAGTAGTGTTGTTCTTTATATGGTGTGTGTGTATGCACCTCAGGTAGGTCTAGACTAACAACAAAAACGATAATTCTGGGAGGATTTAGATAAGGTGATATTACAAATCCCTCCTAAAGAGAAAGTCATTTTAGGAGGTGATTTTAATGGTTATATAGGAGCAGCATCGGATGAATATCCATAGACCTATGGGGGTTTTAGGTACGGAGATAGGAATGTTACGGGGTTGCTTTATTAGATAAGGAGATAGAAATTGAGTTAAGATAGTCAATTCTTTAATTCAAGAAGAACGAGGAATAGTTGGTGACTTATAAGAGTATAGTCACGAAGACTCAAATTGATTATTTCCTTATAAGACAGAGTGATCGAACTAAGTGTAGGGATTGTATGGTGATTCCGAAAGCATGGCTAGTAACTTAGCATAGATTGGGGATGGAGGAAGAAGAGAAATATTAGGAGGTGTACTAAAGTTAGATGGTGGAATATGAAAGGGGACAAGATGGAACAATTTAAGGATAGAGTAAGAATTGGAGCTGAATGGAAATCAAAAGGAGATGTTAATCAGATGTGGAAGGGAGTAGCAAATAGGTTAAGGAATACTGCCAAATAGATATTGGGAGTTTCTAAAGGGTCGAGGTTTGGTAAGGTGGAATCTTAGTGGTGGAATAAAGATGTATAAGAAAAGGTAAAGGCTAAAAAGGAAGCATATAAAGCTATATTAGAAAGTACCATAAAGGAAAATAGAGAAGCTAATAGAGAAAGGTATAAACTAGAAAAGAAAAAGGTTAAGAAGGCAGCCTTAGTGGCTAAAGGTGAAGCTTACAAAAATCTATACAAGAGGTTAGATACTGAGAAAAGGACAATTTTAAGTTGGCAAAAGTTAGACAATGAAAAATGCGAGAAGTAGACCAAGTTTGATGTATAAGAGATGAAGCAGGGCAGATGCTCATAGGCAAAAAGGACAAAAAGAGTAGATGGTAAAGGTACTTCTATGTCCACTTTAATGAAGGCATAGCGGAAGACATCTCTTTAGGTGAGCTCAACAAGTTTGAGGGATTTCGTAATGTTTCTCAGTGAAAACATATCATAAGGGAGGAAATTAAAAAAGCTTTGAGTGAGATGAAGAGTGGAAGGTAATAGGATCGGATGACATACCCATAGAGGTATGGAAAAGCCTAGGCATTGAAGGTCTTAATTGTTTAGTCAAGGTTTTTAATGTGAACCTTGAGTCTGCCAAGATGTCGGATGAATGGAGAATAAGTTTGTTAATTCCTCTATATAAATACAAAGGAGACATCCAAAATTGTAACAATTATAAAGGCATTAAATTACTTAGTCACATTATGAAGTTATGGAAGAAGGTAACTAAGAAGAGTGTAAGAAAGACGACTTCTATATCGAAAAATCAATTTGGTTTTATATCAGGAAGATCCATGATAGAAGCATTGCATCTCCTTAGAAGAGTAATGGAATACTACAAGGAAAGACAGAGAAATTTGCACTTGGTTTTTATTGATCGAAAGAAGACATATGCAAGGTTTTAGGGAAATCTTATGGAGGTGTTTAAAGGTTAAAGGAGTTCCTACGAAATATATAAGGCTGATTAGAGATATGTATCAAGGGGAAATGACTAGAGTAAGGATGATAGGAGGAGATACAAATAATTTTTCTATTGATATTGGGTTACACAAAGGCTCCGCATTAAGCCCTTTTTCTATTTACATTAATAATGGATGAGCTTACCAAGAATATTCAAGGAGATATGCCTTGGTTATATTGTTTGTTGACGATATTGTCTTAGTAGATGAGACAAAAGAAGGGGTCAATGTTAAGTTAGAATGTTGGAGAGAAACGTTAGAGTCGAAGGGATTTAAAGTGAGCAGGACTAAAACTGAATAATTAGAATGCAATTTTTCGGGCCATCAGGTGACTATTGAAGTAGAGGTAAAGTTGCATCAGATGTTATACCAGGGAAGGAGTGTTTCAAATACTTAGGGTCTATCATTTAAAACAATGAAGAGATCAATGAAGATATTCCTTATATCAAATCAAGATGGCTCAAATGGAGAAGTATGTTAGGAGTTTGATATGGCAAGAAGATACCAATCAAGCTCAAAGGTAAATTCTATCGCTTATCGACTAGATCAACCATACTATATGGGGTAGAATGTTAACTCACCAAACGAATACATAATAACAAGCTTTTGGTGACAAACATGATGATGCTTCAATGGATGTGTAACCTTACCAGAAGAGTTAAGGTCAAAAATCTAATGGTCAGAGACAAATTAAAGGTGACTGGTATAAATGACAAATTGAGAGAGGCACAACTTAGATGGTTTGGACATGTTAAGAGAAGACACCTTGATGCTCTAATGACAAGATGCAAACAAATAATATTTACAGACTATAAGAGGAAAAAAGGAAGGCCTAAAAGAATTAGGAGAAAGTGATCAAGAATGATATGGATAGGTTGGATCTTACCAAGGACTTGGCCCACAATAGGAAACTTTGTCATACTAGGATATAGGTTAAAGGTCTCTCTTGAAAGAGGACGTTCACTTTCTTGTAATTTATAATAACCTATGTCATTTGCATTTATTGTGTAGTATGTACCTTCTAAAGTATATAGATTAGTTTGGTTCTTATATAGTGTAATTAAGGCTTTGGTAGGCCTGGTCAGAGTTATTTCTGTGTGGGTTTTTAGTGCTTAATATGAGTCTTTTCTGGTATGTATTTCTCTTAACATCTATTGCTAATCTTAGACATGCTTTACATGTACATTATTTTGTGTTATATTTTTTACTCTTGTTTGTTATTTTTTAATATTACAATTATTGTTTCTCTTAAGTATTTATTTGTATTGTGTTGTATTTTTGTATTTGTTTGTTTTTCTTACCATTTATGTTTATTTGATTGATTGATTTATTTTACTTTATTTTTTGGATATGTATGCACATCCAATTATAATTTTGTAAGATCCTCATATCAAATTGCATGTGGGTCTATCAGAGACAACCTCTCTATTAGGTAGGGGTAAAACTATATACTATCAAATCTTCCTAGATCTTGCGCCTTAGTAGGACTTCAACTAGGTGTTGAAGATAATGACATATAATATAATTGTATGCTTTGTGATATAATATTTAAAGACAAAGGAATTTATATAATTAATGAACATCTTGTTGGTATACTAGATAATATGGTTTCTTGTAAAAATTTACCATTTGATATATGTAAGAGGATCAAAAATTATTTACAAAAATAAGTAAAATAGAAAAAGATAAATAAAAATAAAAAGGCTCATAATATATCTTTTAGAGATGATAAATCATAAAAAGTATTAAATAAAAGAAAAAGGAAAGCTATTATTGATATAAATTCTTTTCTTCCTCTAAGAAGTACTCCTAGTTCTCAACCTAGTTTACAAGGTATTTTGGTTAATAAGGATGATATTTTGCGATGTAGACAAGTATGGGCTAGATGGTTTTATCATTCATATATTCATTTAAATGCTTTAAATTGACCCTATTTTCAGTAAACAATAGATGTTACAATCACGGTAGGCTACAAACCATGCAATTAATTATGTATCAACTTGGTACTTGTTATAATCAAAGTATTAACATATTTATTGGTCTCCATGTTAGGTAAATTGTATAAATATCATTTTCAAAGATATTGGTTGTATGGTTCATATTTCTAATCTTGCTTTACTTGCATCTAAGATCACAATTTTTGTGTATAATCATATTATATTTTTATCTTAGTTAAGAAAGCAAAAAGATTGGGTAGAGATTATGTGTCCTGTTACAACTAGGTTTGCAACTACATTTATAACTTTAAAAAGTGTTTATGAGCATAAACAAGTACTTTAAAATTTAGTGACAAGTAAACACTTTTTAAGTCATAAATTATTAAAAGGTGTAAAAAGAAAAGAGGATTGCACTATTATTGTGGATAATAAATTATGGGATGCTTGCTTGATTATTGTGAAGATTATGACTCCACTTATAACGTTGTTGAAGATTGTAGACTCAAATGATTAGCCTAGATTTTATAAAACAATTATGAATTTTTTAAAGGGAAGGAGAAATTATACAATCCTTATACAGATATTCTTAACGGGCAATATGATAAGCATTTTACTTAAAGGATCCACTTAGTAGCTTACTTTCTTAACCCTTATTACTTATATAATGGATATATATGTGTATATTTTATTATTATGGGTTGTCTCTTTTATATTATTGAATGCAAAAGTATTTTCTTTAATGAAGAGTAATTAAAGGCAATAAATGAAATTAAATTGTATTGTGAAGGTTTAGGTAGTTTTGTTAGATCTTCTACAAAGAGAGATTTTATAATTAAAAAAATGCAACCTAGTAAGTTTTCGTTAGTTTATCCTTTACTTATTAATAATACACATTTTACATTTATAACTATTGATTTAAAATGCAGATGAGTGGTGGGGATTATCTGGTGAAAGTGTTCCAACGTTGAGAAAATTTATTATTACATTACTTAAACAACTTTTGTATTAAGTTGTGATTGTAATTAGAACATTTTTAGTGTATTCATACGAAGAAATGAAATTGCTTAGAACATCAAAGAATTAATGATCATGTTTATGTTACTTATAATGATGAAAAATAGGTATTTTATTACTTGAATTTTATTTTAAAAGTAATTATACTTTTTATTATTGATTTTATAATTTATCTATTATGAATTTAGAACATTTATTAATAAGAGAACATACGATCAAGTTGATATTGATTATATTGATCATAATAATTTTTAATTGAAGAATTATAACGAACTTGAAAAAGCGATTTATGAAGAAAATACACTTATCATTACAAATAAATTAATGACTTTTACTAATGGTCAGTTGAAATCTTTTTTTAAACATATTTAATAATAAAGCATAATCTATTAGCGAATAATTTCACACATTACCAATTTGTAATTTATTTAAATGCAGAAGAAAATATTGATGTAAATGTTTTGAATGAAAGTGTGATTTATGACTTTTTAGATAGTGTCAAAAAATTTGAAACTTTTGATAAAGATGAGATACAACCTCTTTTAGAAACATAATATTGATTTTTGTTATTATTCTAAGTTTTATGTTAGATTTAATTTTAGTTAAATTATTAGATATATTATTAATTTATTATATATTAATAAACATTTGTGCACTTTTATTTTAATAAAATATTTTATTTTATTTTATTTTTACTTATTCTTATAATTTTTACTTCTTATTTATTATGCAACAATTTTATAATAGTCTAATATTATTTGAATCTTTAAACCTTAAACCACTTACCAATTTGACGTCCAGTCAAATTGAAATGTATAATGATTTAATAGATAAGTTTCTTTTTAGTTAATATACAATTATAAGAATTATCATTATTATTTACATGAATACAGATATGAGACATATGATATGGATATAGATATGGATACGAGATCAACCAAAAGAAATGGCAAGATAAGTTATGTGAAAATGAAATAAGTATGTGGAAAAATAAGAGAGAAATTCCCCACGAGGATATTGTAAATCAATTGAAAAATTGAAAATATTTTCAATAATAGGAAAGCTCAATTGACAATATTTTAAACTTGTAACAACTCCCTTGTCAGGAAAAGAAATTCTTACATTTTTTGCCATTCATAGACATGTAATCTTCCAATTCATTAAACAAAATAGGATTATATCATTCTAATTTCTGTACTTTAATTTGAGGGTCTAAAGACTTGATAACTTCACTTGGACTTCCGCAATAACAAGACAATATTGAGCATATGATCGATGTTATAGAATGTCTAAAAATTTTCTTTGAAATAGTGGAAATATTTATTGCATTTTTGGGAGTTTAACGGAATCAATAATGCCACATTTCATCCTAAAAATTAGAAAAAAAAGTTCAATTATTACAATAAACCCAAAAATCACAAGAGCATGATAAATATAACAAGATTTAGATTTCCATCACTCTAATTCATCTCCACTTATTACCTAGTTAAAACCTAATTTAGTGTGCAATTGCTTCTTCATTATAAACCACTTCAAGCAACTCTCAGGCCATTTTCAGCATCCTCCATACCCTTGAATGTATCATACAATGGTTGATTCAACATCTTAGGAAGGAAAAGTGAAAGCAATCCTCCAGAGATCCCAAATATACCAAAAACTTGTAAACGGCCATGCACCTCCCATAAACACGATAATTGGTGCCAATATCGCCCTAACTTGCGTTGCCTTTGTCGCACCAAGCGCGGTGTTTCGGACCATCGTGGGGAACAACTCTGCGGTGTATATAAATAGCAAATTATAAGTTCCGACAGAGCCAAATATCCCACACACCCCATAGAGCATCCTTAACACTTTCCATATCCCAACGTTACTCATCAAGCTTGCCACCAAACAAAATGCTCCACTGAACCATTGTGTCCCAATTGCTAATGGTTTTCTTCCTGTTTTGTCCAACAGAAGGGATGTTATTAGATATGTTGGCATTTCAACTACTGCATTGATCAGTACAGTGAGATAGAGGTTGGTGCCTAGGTTGACAGTGTTCAAACTAAGTCCAAAGTACACGGTTGTGAAGAAGAAGTTGATAAACACAGCTAAAAACCATCTAATACGGGTCACTGGGGATCGAATCACATCAATCAGAGACCTTGTTACTGCTTGTTTTGTTTCAAGTTCTTCCTTGTTTATTTGAGTACCGTTCATCGAGTCGTTGTTTACTTCTTCATCTAGGGCAAGGATAATATTATCAGGAAGGTGTTTTCCATTACCTTTAGCAATGGAGCTCATTACTTTCATCGCTTCACTTGCTCTTCCTTGAATTAGGTACCATCTTGGTGACTTAGACACGAAAGGAAGAACAAGAGTGACGAATAGGATGGCAGGAATTGAAGATGCAATGTAGAGTGCACGCCACGAACGGACGAGATAGGCAATACCAGAGAGTAAGGCGATTCCGCAGGAGCAAAAGTAGGAGGTGGACATGCCAGCGGCACCACGACTTCTGGGTCCAACGGGTTAGGTGGCAAGGACAAATGAACAGAGACCAGTGCCCCCACTGTTGATTCCTATGAATAATCGGAGAAGAAGATAGACCCAGTAGTTTGGAGCTAATGTTGTTAAACAACCAAAGACAACATTCATAATGCATACTACTGCTAGAGCTCCTTTTCTTCCAAGGCTTGAGTCAGAAAGATGGCCAAAAATGCCTGCACCTGAAGAATTATCATAATTACAATATTAGTTTTGATGTTAATTAAACTTTCAGTAGATGCCTATTCATGCTCTTATGGATGTTAGATACAAACAAATATAAAAGAGACTAAGAAGAAAGCAAAGGGTCCCCAGTAACGAATGAAGGACTAGAGGACAAGAGAAATCGAAGACATTTTGTACAATCAAAAGTGAAAACTGTACGCTTATCTGTCATGTCATCCAATTTTGAAGGAAAAGCATAAATATTATGTGAAAACCCCTAACTCGTTTTTACGCTTATAAATTTGTGACGTGAAGATGTACTCCTGTTGTCTCCCCCCAACACCAAATATTTTGTATTTTAAGGACAATTATAATACATTCTTAAACTAGCTATGTGTAATTTCTATATGAAAAATTTTTGCTTTTTGTGGAAAAAAATTGCAAGACAAACCATTTTATGAGATAAGGGACCAACTTATAAATATATGAATAAAAACTTCAAATTATAAAAAAATCATAACCGCTGACCTTTATTTTTAACTCTTCCCAAAATTTGTAGAAATGGAACGAAAAGCACTGTAAATGTTTCACAAACATTAATCGCTTGGTCATAGTTAAAATGATATCTGAAGATTTCAGGGCAGCCTTGGAGGATACATTCATTTTTGCCCCCAAAACGACGATGTATAGATTGAAAAAATTGTCACATCAAAAACTTGAATGCACTTCATTGGCTTTTGCCCACCGGAAGCTCACTCAATGAAATTTATCGGTCAATTTTAGGGTGCGGTTGGTTTACCTAGGAATGACAACAATATAAGAATGAATATAGTGAAGAATAAAAATATATATTATCATTATAATTATAATTGTTGGTTAAAGGAAGGAATAAATGTCATTACTATTATCAGTGGTTAGTTTGTAAAAAAAATTAAGAAATAAAAAATTATTATATTTTAATTAATTAATTAATTATATTGTAATTAATTAATTACAATATTTCAATTAATGAATAATTACATTTTAATTAGTTATATTTTAATTAATTATAATGTAATTACCTAATTATTAATAATATTTTCATTAATTAATTACAATATGTTAATTAATAAATAAATTATAATATAATTAATTAATTAATTATATTGTAATTAATTAATTATTATTAAAAAAATTAGAAAAAGAATCATTACCAATGAATGAATTTCATTCCTCTACTAAATTGAGGATATGAAGGATTCTCCAATGAATGGTCCTCTTTAAGCTTATGTCTACCTTTGTTTTCTTGATTGCTCTGCTGCTTTTGCTTAGTATAGCAAGATGTGTCTACAGCGGCACTTGTAAATGAACGCTATGTACATATTCTGGTTCATGAATTTATTCTTCTGATTTACCAAAAAAAAACAACCAATAAACTAATTAGTGAAACATTAGCTCAACTTCTGGGTAGAGTGAACACTTAGGTCAAACTCCGCGTGGTTAGATGTATATATTAAGTTAATAGGTGTGCTGACTAGGTCACCAATTTTGCTGTATTTTGTGACTTAGGGATTACCATTCTTATAAATATCCCTTTCGGGTGTCTCTCAATTCTCCTCGAGAATATAGCTGAGATTAGCCTTCCTAAACTAGTTACGTAATTTGTTGTGTTATTTTCCGATTAATAAAAAAGAAAACATAAACCAGACATTGGAGAAGACATATATTACGTTTTGCCAAAAAGAAGCAGGGAGAATGAAGAAAGATTAGCGAAACCACCGAACTTATGAATCATGAAGCCACCAAAGAAGACAGCCTGAACAAGTCCAACCTTAAACTTCTCACCACAAACCAAACCCCACTGAGCCACCGTGGAACTTCCTGCACCACCAACCCAGTCCCATGAACCCGGTTCGAACCCGCAAACTGTCTTTGCCCACTCAGCGCAACTCGTCCTACACATCGAAACTCTGGCTCCTGGTCTGCAAAAATCATGACCATGGTGTGTAGACCTTCAAGAGCCCAAGCCAA
>JANZLD010000002.1:19923854-19938273 GCA_026413575.1 Erythroxylum carthagenense | reverse complement strand
GAGACTCAACTACATGGAGTCATATGTCAAAGAAGTCATAAGGATTCAAGAACAATTCGACAAGCCGCAAGATAAAAGAAGAGGCTTACTACACAAGGATAGTAGTATGATTATACTCACCTCGACTATCTTAGAAATTGTCACATCAGAAACTTGAATGCATTTCGTTGGCTTTTGCCTACCGGAAGCTCACTCAAAGAAATTTATCAGTCAATTTTAGGAGCCGGTTGGTTCACGTAATAATGATAATCATATAAAAATGAATATAATGAATAATAAAATAGATATTATCATTATAATTATGATAGTTGGTTAAGGAAAGGAATGAAAGTCATTATTATTATCAGTGGTTAGTTTGAAAAAAAATTAAAAAATACAAATTTATTATATTTTAATTAATTAATTATATTGTAATTAATTAATTACAATATTTCAATTAATGAATAATTAAATTTTAATTATTTATATTTTAATTAATTAATTATATTTTAATTAATTAATTATTAATAATATTTTAATTAATTAATTATTAATAATATTTTAATTAATTAATTACAATATTTTAATTAATTATATTGTAATTAATTAATTAATTAATTGTATTTAATTAATTAGTACTAAAAATATTTTTAAAAAAAGAATCATTACCTATTAATGAGTTTTATTACTCTACTAAATTGAGGGTATAGAGGATTCTCCAAAAGTGGAATATTAAACTATTGCCTCTATAATCATTATAATTATGATAGTTGGTTAAGGAAAGGAATGAAAGTCATTATTATTATCAGTGGTTAGTTTGAAAAAAAATTAAAAAATACAAATTTATTATATTTTAATTAATTAATTATATTGTAATTAATTAATTACAATATTTCAATTAATGAATAATTAAATTTTAATTATTTATATTTTAATTAATTAATTATATTTTAATTAATTAATTATTAATAATATTTTAATTAATTAATTATTAATAATATTTTAATTAATTAATTACAATATTTTAATTAATTATATTGTAATTAATTAATTAATTAATTGTATTTAATTAATTAGTATTAAAAATATTTTTTAAAAAAGAATCATTACCTATGAATGAGTTTTATTCCTCTACTAAATTGAGGGTATGGAGGATTCTCCAAAAGTGGAATATTAAACTATTGCCTTTATAATAATAATCAACAATCAACTACTCACTTTTTATTCCTTATCCAAATCCCCTTCTCAAATTTACCAACCAAACCAACCACTCACTTTTTATTTCTTGTCCATTATCCCCTTCCCAAATCTATCAACCAAACACCCCCTTAACTCTTCTTGACTGCCATACAAAATGAACTTGATGATCTAGCCACGGAATCTTCTGGAAACAAAGCAATACATAATAATAACAATAATAAAGAGAGCTAGTCATTCACAAATCAAATGCATTTATGAATTTAGTCCTACAAGACAAACAAATGTTAGAGCTTTAAGCCGTCAACTCAATTAGCAATACATGCTTTCTTTGATCCTATATTTACGTACGTTAAGATGGAAAAACCGACGAGAAAATATTATACACCATATTGTAAACCTAACAAGTAAGTTTCGATTCATGCCTATCAACTTGCTTATTAATAAGATGTATATAAACGTCCAGTTGAGCTTCGTCGGTGTAAGCACCTAGAAAGAGAAACCAACCGATGAGTAATTGCAGCTCTTTGGTCAAACTTTAACTATGCAAAAACTTATTTATTACAAACAATCACGGGTCATTATCGAAATTTTCGTCCCCACTGGTGAAGGGCATCCCTATAAATGAACGTAAGTGGCAACTAATTAGTGAAACATTAGCTCAACTTCTGGGTAGAGTGAACACTTAGGTCAAACTCCACGTGGTTAGATGTATATATTAAGGCAATAAGTGCCTCACCAATTTTGCTGTATTTTGTAACTTAGGGATTACCACTTTTAAAAACTGACTTGTTTAAGTGTCTTTCGATTCTCCTCAAGAGCATAGCTGAGATTAGCCTTCCTAGACTAATTACGTAATTTGTTCTGTTATTTTCCGATTAATCAAAAAGAAAACATAAACTAGACATTGGAGAAGACATATATTACGTTTTGCCAAAAAGAAGCAGGGAGAATGGAGAAAGATTAGCGAAACCACCGAACTTACCAATCATGCAGCCTGCAAAGAAGACAGCCTGAACAAGTCCAACCTTAAACTTCTCACCACAAACCAAACCCCACTGAGCCACCGTGGAGCTTCCTGCACCACCAACCCAGTCCCATGAACCCGGTTTGAACCCGCAAACTGTCTTTGCCCACTCAGCGCAACCCGTCCCTACACATCGAAACTCTGGCTCCTGGTCTGCAAAAATCATGACCATGGTGTGTAGACCTTCAAGAGCCCAAGCCAAGCTGGCCAACACGAAGTGTCGCAATTGCCACGCCCCAAACTCGCCGCAGTGCTGTTGCAGCATGTCGTCGATCGTCAGCTTCTCAGGCTGTTGAAGTCCCTGGACGGGCTTATTCCATGTGGTTTCTTTAGAAGGTTGGACCAGGGGTGACCGGAGATCCGATTCCGTTGACCACTTGGCCGGCACGTTTGTCATTGGTTTTTGGTTGTGGTTTCCAGGAAGAGACTTTCAGTAAGGGTTATGTCCCTGAGGATGCTCTATTCATATATAGGGAAAAGAAATGCAACGAGAGTTATTTTGTGTTTCTATTAAATATTAGCCATCCTAAATACAATCCTACACCAATCAAAATTCCACTCATACTATTATACCTTAAACTTAGGAATGAATTATTTTTCAAAGTTGTAAAAGTGATAATAATTTTTTTCATTCATTTAAAACAAATTATATCATCAAAATTTATATAAACTCAGTTTAAGATCCCAATCATATCATAAAATTTTACAAAGTTGTAAAAGTGATAATAATTTTTTTCATTCATTTAAAACAAATTATATCATCAAAATTTATATAAACTCAGTTTAAGATCCCAATCATATCATAAAATTTTAATAGAGTTGGATCAATTTTATTTTAAATAGAATTATTTAGCAATAGTTTGCAATTAATACACTTAATTACAATATAGAAAATGTTACAACTTAAATTAAAATGAAAGATAAGTCCGAGAAAGTATCAACAATATTGAATTATTAAATATTTTTTCTTTGGTGAAATGAGTTGACCATAATTTTTGTAAGTTAAAATTCACAAATTGTTTTTATTGATTGTCATATTAATTATCTTTAATAAATTTTGTTTATTTTTTACGTATTTTTCACTCAAATCTTACAAAGAAATAAAATAAACAGACCAACTTCATCAGTATAATGTCAAAACTAATATGATATTTTTCTAAATTAGAAAGGACTAATCTTTTTGGCTTAAAATTGTTGAGTTATTGAAATTGGTATTTTAGGAAAAACTAAAATGAAATATGTTATTTACCCCAAAAAATGAAATTTCCAAAGAGCTTATAGTTTACAATGAATAGTATCTGAAAGAACCGTAGGGGTGTTTTAGTTTCGCAAATTTTCATATTTTGCCGCAGTCGTTTCTAGCACAATAAGAAACTAGAAAAATTAAACGGACAAATATAAATCAACATTGATATTTGTTAATGCAGTTCAGCACACTTTATCTACATCTATGGGGCCCTTATCAGCTTAATTCTTTCACTAACGACAATAGTTTTATACAAGGCTTTACTAAACCGACATCACTCAACTCTTGATACTATCACATATACGAATCGAAATCATGTATAATAAAATGACTCTGATACCAATTGTTGGATTGAAAAACAATAGCATACTAGATTTGGCTGAATGATAGATTTCTAAAACTTTTTTCGAAACCAAAATGCAGTGGAAGCATAAAAACCAAATCAACATGTTTTCATCCATACATGATACGGCTTTGACTCCTCGCTTTTGTATCCTCTCCTTGTTAATGTATTCTCTCTTTGTTATTGTATCTTCGACCAATTGGAAAACTTAGATAACAAGATCCTTTGGTAGAAAAGGAGAAGAAATATTGAAGAAGTTTACCTTTTATGATCAACTAGTTGAAAGAACCAAAATGAGACAATCTCATTACAAGTTTCAGCTAGCTCATGAAAGAGAGGAGAGAGTGAGTCAAAATGCAACAAGTTCTTCTCTTTCTTCAAAAATGAAGAAGAAGCCAATAAATGAGACATTCTCATTTTTTTAATATGGTTAAATGAAAAGACAAAAAGAAACAAAATGGAACCTCTAAATTTCAGTTAAAGATGAAAGAAGAGAGTGATGTGCATCCAATGCATCACTTCATTCTTTAATAAAAAATAAAGGAGCCAATGAATGAGACACTTTCTTTTATTTAAGATGGCTATATGAAAAGACCAATAAACTAAATGAGACCCTCCATTTTCGGTTATGAGATGAAAGAAGGGAGAGAGTATATAAAATGCACCTCTTCCAATTCTTTAGTCAAATGAATGTTAAAAGATTACATGCCATCATTAAAAAACAATCATTAAACTATTTAATGATAAGATTATTACTCCATTTAAAGATGACACCATTAAACCATTTAATGATGATGAAGCATCATAAAAACCTGCCTTAAAAGTGTAGCTATCCATTTAGTCCATTTAACCGAAATTTGCCCTCCTTTTATCTTTAATAACTTTGTTTTAATTTAATTAATCTATTTAATTAAATCAAAGCAAATCCAGTCCAATATTAAATGTTCACTTTGGGCTTCTAATTAACACTTAATTAAAGTAAGCACAACATTTAATCATAGGTTTAAAACCTAATTCAATTAACTCTGAATTAAATTGTTCCAGTATTATTATTCCGAATCTAATTCGGTCATTTCTTCTTTCTTTTTTCGGTAATCTTTATTTATATTTCTCACTTTGCTTGATAACCTTCCTAAAAGCCAAGTGGAGAATCTAATTGAACTTATATAATTCAAGCTCCAATAAGTCCCGAATTAGTTTAATCTCATTAGAATTAGTTTCAACTTATTATCCAAATATCTTTCCACTAAAGATAATTAGCTGAACTCTTGAATTATTAAACATTATGGGAACACATGTTTCAAATAAGACATCGAATTACAAACTATATTATGAACAGTCATCCGCACAATAAAGGATAAAATTACTATTTTGCCCTTAATTGGTTTTTTTCTGGATCTCCTACTTTACTCTATATGGTGATTAATACACAAGATCTTATCTTAGTGTTAAGACTTGATGGTAGCTAGTTCATCAAACTACTAGTGCTAGTTTAATTACTAATCTCCATAAAATACCTAGAAGTGATGATATCACTATAAACTCTTTATTTGAATGAATGTTCCTTGATATATGTTTCAATTAATAATTCCAACATGTAGATACTGGATTGATACTATGTAAAAATCCATTCCGATCATATCAAGAATTATAATGAAATACATATGAGTTCATCACTTATCAAGATTGTGGTTCGTAATAAAAGAATGCTAAAGTGTATGTTTTAATATTAAAGAAACGATCTACTTTATTCTTTAAAAACATACGTGATTCTATATTTATTTAATAGTGCCATTTTTGATAGTCAACTACTATTATTATATAAAACTCATCAGTCCCTTGAAGTAAAATTCTTTACTTACACGGAAATAAATTGCAACACTACAGTCTAAACTATAATCAAGCGATCAACTTGATTATTCAACTTTGAATCAACTAATTTAGATTCTAATAATACACATGTTTCCCATACATCTCTATATATATGTATATTACTTACAAAAGAATATAGATACCTTATAACTAGTTATATAATGCTCATATAAATAAAATCAAACTCTTTTGTTTTATTAATAATAAATATTTTTATTACAAAAGTAATTGGAAGAAGATTAAATTATATGTAAATACACTTACTTTCTAGGACACTATATTTACATAACTCCAACAGTGAATTAAGGGTATAATGCAAGTGAAAGTTATTTTAACCAAGATGTTGAGTTATGTTCTTGAAATGAGTAGCACTAGGATGATAATTTAGAGGTAAAGCGAAGGTGATAATGGAGTTGAATATGTGTTGAGGCATTGATGAATGAATGGACATGTTTGATGTCCTGTTTTGTGGTTATGATTAATAGTCTTGTATGGCTTGCTTTGTGAATGTTTTGAATTGTAAATCGAGGTGAGACTGAAGAGGAAATGAAGTAGAAAAAGATGATTTATGTGCAATATGTGTTAGATATAAAATGTAGGAAGTTAAAAATTTTTGGAAAATTGGAAGAGAATGGCTGGAATATGTTAGTTGTAGTGTTTCCACTAATTATGCATCTGCATTTTAGCTATAAATTGATATTTACATATCCAAATGGGATGATTTTAAGTTAAAATTAAACTAGAGACATATTACTACAAATTTCATGAAGGAATCGAATTTTAGTTGTCTTTAAGAGTTTCAAATTTTGATTTGAAGTTGAGTACTGGGTGCAGTTGTAGTTTGAGAATAGTAGGTAGTATTTTGAATATAACTTGCAGAATACTAAACCTAATTGTATGAAATTGGTGTCTTTAGAAACTTAAGACATATGGGAACATGTTTTTAAAAGAATGTATTACCTAAATATCCCATTTTCTATGTCAAAATTGCCATGCAAAATTGAACCGAAAGTCTATCTTGAGAAAAAATTGGAAAGGCCATCAATGTGAGTTATTTTTCTTTTATGTGATGTTTGAAACAACAAATGGTAAGGTACTTTCCTATGATGCATTTAAACTTGAATGGGATTTGAGATGAACCTAGTTTGAGGTTGAATAAGTTGATAAAGTGTTGGATATGTATAGGTTGTAATTGAGGATATAATATGGTGAAAGGATTGTTGATATCAAGTGTATAAAATCTGGAAATTTATGAGTGTTTTAAGAATAAAAGTGTTCTTAGAAATGATAATATGATTGTAAGGAGATGAGTAATGTGTATCAAGTAAGAATGAATGAGAGTTAAGATATTGTGTGATCTTATGATGTTGGAATAACATTGGTGAATGATTGATTGATGATATTATAATAGTCAAGTGTATTAAGCCATGAACCTTTGTGCTTGATTAAGTGATGAACTTGGAATAAGTTTGTATTATTGAGGTGTAAATCTAAGTCCAAATTAGACATACATGAGCTTTGAAGTATGGATGTTCATAAGATGTGAATAAAGGAAATATACCCGAGATTGGCATTGAACACGCATTGTACATAATCCATATATACATATGTGCATAAATGAGTATTTATATAATTGTGCAAAGTTGTGATGTGTGTAAATGTGTATGTGTTACATGATATAGAAGAATAAATAGAGCGACAACATCCAGACATTGCCAGGACTTCGAGGCAATAGTTTTCTGGAGCAACCGGTGAGTAACCTAGATAGTCTCACTTAATTAGTTATTTTTGTAAATTCTGTATTGATTTATGTTGTGAATTTGATTGTGTTGATTCTAGAAATTGAATGTTTAAGGTGTTTGATGCATGAATGAGATATTGGAAGTGCTCTTTATATATGAATTTGATGAAATAAGTGCTACTCAACAATATTGTTGAATGTCGGACCAAGGTCCGATGATAAATGTGTTCTAAATATGAAACTAAAATCGAATGACTGTTGAACATATATAAATGTGATGCATTTCATTACATAAATGTATGAAAGATAAAGGTAGTTTTAATCGGAGTCGCCAATAAAAAGAACTTAGAGCTCAGAATGTGATAAGAGTTTGTGGCTCAGTTGCTATTGTATCTAGTATCCACTAAAGGATATGGGGCATTATTTGATACAAGTTCAGTATCCACAAGGGATATGGGATAATAAAATGACACTCGGTCATAACAAAGTAATAAATAAAAGTGAGTCTCATGTGCATTACATTTATAATTGGTATGTGTATTTTAAATGATTGAAATAATCGGTTTAACTACGCTAAATGTGATATGTGATGCTACGCGATAAATTAAATAATGTGAATTATGTGTTTACATATGATGAATTGATTGAACTATCGAAGATGGTTACCTCACTGAGTTCACAAAACTCTCTAAAATTACAACATTGACATTTTAGGACCGAGAGAGGACACCAGTGATAGAGAGACTTTACAAGAAGCTTAGTTATTGTGCTTTTGGAAAGAAGAAATGTCTTAAAGGTCGGTTAGTTGAGATTGAAGGATTAGATATAATTTTTGTATAATTCCTCATGTGTGTAGCATGTTTTGTATTTTGTTTTGATAATATACATATAAGGATGAAATATGAAATGCTACAATGTACATATTCGGTTTTTATGAAATGAGATGAGGAATTTGGTTTTTAAAATATTGTGACATTTACGTATTAATGATGATGCCATGATTATGTTAGTGATGTGAGTGCTCTAGCATGCCACCCTTGTGGGATACGTGTTCGAATATTACTCAAGATGTCGAGTATATGTCCTGCGAGAGTGGGGTGTTACAAGTCCTGTGTCATGTATATCTTAAAGTTTCGCAAGACCTAGTCACTGGTAAAGATCAATCTATGGCTCAGTTTGGTCTCATATCACAACTGAATACCATCAAATGCTGCCGAATCACATCACCACTGTTCGACCTTGGAGATCTTTATAATCTCGATAGCAAACTATAATGACAGCTATTGGAAAATTCAGAGGATGTGTTCAACAAATTGAAAACTTGAATCCAAGTTATGCTTCTGAACAACATATTTTAAGTGCTTTATTTATTTGTTCTTTTTCTTTGTATGAATTGAAATATGTTTAATTTATACCCTAAAATCTAATTTAAGTTACATTTTTATCTTACAGTTTGAGAATCAGTGAAAGATTTACTCATTCAAGTTCCAAATTTCAAAAAGGTTTCAAATTTTATCATATATGGTTAATCCTAAAAAATATAGAGAAATATGCTGATACTAGCAAGAGGAAGCGTCAGGTCATCAAAAACGATCTAAGTGCAATGAAATGTCACCATCTGAATCCTAAAAATCAGATAAGTCAATAGAATCATCATCATTTTGTATTGATTTAAATAATGATTTTGAAGTTGAAGATCCATTTATTGAAAGAAATGATGAAATTGATTGTCCTATTGGGAGAAAGAAAGAAAAAATAAAAAAGGAACAAAATGAGGAAATAAAAAACTTTTTATGTTTATGAATAAAGAAATAAAATGAATGTTTCATTAAAGTTAATCTCTTCTTAAACAATTATGAATTTTAGTTGTTACGAGCTCAAAATGAGGCAAAAAAAATTAAAGCTACGATGAAGACGGGAAGATAATAAAATTTTAGGCAAAGATCTGGATTCCATCAAAGATACAGTGATGCGTGCGGCTTTCAAAAATGAACAAATAAAAATTTATGCAAAAAGAGCTCAAGAAGAAGAACCTCAAATAGGAACTGGCTCATCTAGTGGCTTTAGTCAATATTCTGATTTTCTAAGAAATGGGGATGACATTCCAAACTGTTAATTATTTATGTTAAATTAATATTCTCAAGTGCTTTAGTTTTACTTATAATTTGATTGTTGTAATTTTAGTTTGATTGTAATATCGAGTCTAATTGTAATTGTAATTTATTTTAGTCTGGTTGTAATTTCATATATTTTTGTTGAGTTTTAATTTTTAAATCAATATTGTGGTTTAAATTTATGTACCTTTTATTTCAAATTTATTTTTTATTCTTAACATATTTTATTAGTAAATTTATAACACTTATAAATAAGAATTATAAATAAATATTAAAAATAAATTTATTATTATATTCAATATTAGTGTTATTTAAATGTCTCAATGAGATTTTTGTAATGATATATTTTGTGTAAAGTAATATATATTTTAAATTTAATTACTTAGTAAATTATGTAAATAAATTAAATTATGAAAAAGACATAAAAGGAATATGTTAAAAAGAAAACGGAAAAAATAATCTTTCTATAATTATTGGTATTTATACATTAAAAATTGTAAAAAGACAACTTTATTACTATTCATTATTTCATTTTAGTGATAAATTTTGGTGTTTTTTTTTTTTGGAGTAAATTCATCTCACTGAAACATCGAATTCTTCGTTGGCAAACAATGTCCACACTATTGTGGTACCATCTAAATTATTTGAAATTTAGGTATTTATAGCACACAATGTCAATTATTGTGGTACCATCCACGTTTGAAATAGAGACATATTAAGGTATTCAGAGCAAACTGGTCCCATAAAGCAGTTAACAGAGGAATCACGCGTTGATTATGCCAAAAGCTTAGATGTCAAGTGAAAGAGCCACTTCACTACTGTGTCGGACAAATGCTTTGTTTTTGCGTTTTTTTGAAGAATCTTGCGCTTACTATGCCTAAAGCTGAGATGTCAACTGAAAGAGATACGACTTGGCCTGTATCGGACAAATGCTCTTTCTTTTGCGTTTTTTTTTCCGAGAGTCTCATGTTCATTATCCCTAAAGCTGAGATGTCAAGTGAAAGGAAAAAGACATGGCTTGGCCTGTATCGGAGTCGTGTCAAAAAATAAATGTATATGAAAAGCATTAGTTGAGTTAATGAAAAATTTTGATAAGGTAGAGACATCCATCAATTCAAAATTTTAACGTAATTTATATAAACCCTACGTCATTATTATGTCTTACTTTTCCAATAGGTGTACGAATTTGTTAGTCAATCTCTCTGGTATTCCATTGGATGCTTATTATTTGTTTTGGCTCCTACTTAGTTATTAATGTCGACATAATTATAACTTTATTATTGGTATAAAATTTTCAAATTAATATTTATTTGTTAGTTATTTTATTTTATTCAAAATTTATGTATTTTAAGATATTCTAAATTTGAATTATTTTTTTATTTTTATTTTTCAAAAAATAAAATTTTAAATTAATTATAGAATTTTTATTTTTAGTTACTATTAATACTTAACATTAAATAGTTAAACAACAAATCAAATTATGACAAAAGAGCATAAAATAAAAAGTAATTTTTATAATTTATGAAACTCAAGAAAAACTAAAACCAGAAATTAAAAAAATATATGTTAAAAAAATTCTCTTATTTACTTTATTAACTCGATTAATGCTTTTGGTGGTGAAAGCTTTGAAGAACCTGTTAAAATTTAACTACGCGCTAATGACTGAGGGCACTGTCCCTACGCCATTGGCCAGAATAACGCATAGTTCAGCCCCAGCAAGGACCCAACCAGAGATGGTTATTGCCGAAAGAGCCAACTGATAATTTCCTCCAGTTCAACCATAGATAGCTATATTTTTTTACTTTTTACGTGGTAGCAACTTTATCATTTCATTGGGTCCTATCTTGAAGATGAATGAATGACTTACAAAATAATGAATTTAAAATGAAAAATTAACTAAAATTTTCATTCATATTTTGAGAGACAAGAAAGAATAGTAATTTATCAAGCAAGTTGCCTCAAGATTGAACAAAATTTAAAAAAGAATTGATACATTTAAATTTGAGTTTAATTTTAATCCGATTAAAAAAAAAGAGAATTTGATTTTGAGCTAAACTCAATATAAAAAAAAGTGAACCCAAATTCGAACTTATTTGTTAGTTAGATTTAAGATTTTTTGATCATATTTCAATTCAAATTATATTGTTGCATTTATATATTCTTATATTTGGAAAAGAAAACAAGCTATAACCAATTTGTAATTATAAATAATGACTCCTTTTTTGTCATTGCCAAGTTTTTTTTTAAAAAATCAAATAAGGGTAATTGGAAATCAAAAATGAGATACTTAAGAAGAGCTTTGGACAACATTCATGAAAATGTGCAACATATACCTAAAATGAGAACAACTTGCAGATATATTTTTGTCCATCAGTTCAAGAACAAATGTTTAAAAGAACTTGAGTCTCTTGTCCCCTTTAGCCACCTGTGTTTCTCTTGGAAAACTGTAACATATTTTCTAAACATATAATCATCTTATATAAAAATAAGACAAGAGAACTTGAATCCAAATTAGAGAATCCACAAAAGATAGATTCTAAACAAGGTTGATAGATAATACTTAATTCATGGTCATGCTTAATCATGATTCCATCCCAAAATAATTGAACTTGCTAAGTTCAATAAGAAAAACAATCAAATATCGAGAAGATGACATATTAAGTCATAAAGACATATATATTAAAAGCTAAGGTAGTCATGCCAAGCATTTGATAACAAAATAAAATAAATGGTAAATAACATAAGAATTTGTCCAAACAATACACACAATTTTAAAAAAAAAGCATATGCACCATAACATCCAAAATCCAATTAACACCAAATAGGCAACATTGAAAGTTGTAGTCACAATAAGTCCCCCACAACATCCAACACTCCATTAAATTTTCCAAGAGAGAAAGAATGTATTTATGAGGAAAAAATCCTTAGATTTTCCTAACACAATCAACATATATATAATTGTTAATTTTTTAGCAAAAATACCAATATTTCACACCACTTCCTTTGCATTAAAAATTATTATAAAACTGATACTCAATTATAAAATAATTTGATTAAATGAATACATATTAGTAATAAATAGATATACTTTCGGTCAACATTTCTTAAAATAAACATCCAAATAAATCTAGGCATAACTTCCTATTATAAAGAATGCATAACCGTTTAAGTACACTCCAATACATTTTATTATCCTGAATTGCTTATATATCTTCTTTGATAAAGTCCAACTCATTTTTAAAATTTAAATTCATTATATACACACAATAATGCATATAAAAGATTTTCTCATTTATCAATGAGGTTACAACTTTTATCTTACTGTTAACTTTGTCAATCATTTCATCGTTTGTGCTATAATTTTGTAAAGTTATTGTTAACAATTATGTGTTGATGTTTCAATATATCAAATAATCAATTATTACACTCATTAACTTATCATGTATAAGGTACTGAAACATAAATGAACCTGTCATTTAGAAGCAAATTCAAAGATCAAATTAAAATATAATAAAACAATCAAAATCAATATAAAAATCTATCAAAATATTTTTCTTAAACATTATTTACTTGAGGATGCTATATTAAATTAAAGCCTTGTTAATATAATGTGATACAACATTCATTTAACCTTTCTCTATTTCTAGTTGTGCACATATATAATGCAATTGCTACTCAGTCATCATTAATTGACAACATTTTTAATGTTGTATTATTTTTTTTGCACTATAAATTTTAAAGCTAACCTTTTTAATAGTATTCCAAGAGTGAGGAGATAATGATGACTTAGGTTTAATGGTTGAAATAGGTTCCAACTATATACTTGGAAATCGCATTGGACTCAAATTGCGTCTCACGTTTAGAGGTAAAACTCAATCCCACCCTAATCTTTTTTTTTAAAAAAATTCATATGTTAAGTTCAGATCAAGCCCAAACTGAAAATTTTGCCATTTCTAAAAGTAAGACTGTGACAAGAGAAGGTATTCAAAAGATGTCTTGATGTCATACATATTAAATTTTTAATTGAAACTTGTTTAAAATGTAAACGAATATAAATAGAAAAAAGTACCAATTTAATGTAAAAATTTAAAAATCTGATCATAACACTTCTTCCTAGCACCTTTTTTTTGTGATGAATTAGAATAGAAGTATTGAAAGCCAAATAGTAAAATTACTTTGCAAGTTGAACATTTAATTGAAAATTAAAAGTGTAATGTAATATTATAAATCTTAAAAAGAGTTATCTAGTATAAAAAAAGGAGTGATGATGACGATGATGATGATTATTATTATTATTAGATTTTAAATATAATATGTCAAGTTGTGTATAATTTAAAATTAATTTTTTATATTCTTTCATAATTTAAATATTAATAATCATGGTTTTAGATAAAGAGTGAAAATGTATTATATTAATTATAATTTGAGGAGTTACTCTGAAGTAGCCCAACTCTTTTTTTGAATGTTAGAAATGTATAAACAAAGTTATCCTATATTAACAAGAAATATAAAAAGAAAGTAATTTTAAGAGCAAAATAAAGTTGTATAATATATTATCTTAAATTTTAGATAGAAGTATAATGTTCCTAATAATTGTGTTAAGACCCAGGTAAGTAGATGCTACTAGAAACAAAATATAAGGATCAATCAATAACTAAATAAATTACAAATAAGTATTAATAACTTAAGATTCTAAATAAAACAATAATTGGACAGTTATAAATAAAATAAAATATGAAATAAAAATCACAGGAATATGAAATTTCTTAAAAAATTACTTAAATTAAAAAATAGGATCAAAATCTTGTTGAAACGTGAAAAAATCTCATAACACTAAAATTAAAGAAAATATTTTCAATATCTTGCTAAAATATGAAAATTCTCACTAGAAATGCAATAT
>JANZLD010000002.1:19906068-19918249 GCA_026413575.1 Erythroxylum carthagenense | reverse complement strand
TCCGAATACCCTCCTGTGACCACCGAAAGATATCATACATCATTAATTTGATGTTACTAACATTATTGTTCACTGCTTTGATTTTAATGACATTAGTCTCAATATTAATTTATTTCGGTGTAACGTTAATAGCGGGTGTTACATTCTCCCCTCCTTATTAAAATTCATCACTGCTCTGATTTTAATGACATTAGTCTCAATATTAATTTATTTCGGTGTAACGTTAATAGCGGGTGTTACAACAAAGAGATAAACAATTTGAAGTAATTCAATAATTCCAATTGTAGCTCTTTATTAGGATACTAATAACTTCAACCTATTTAAATTAATTTTCTTTAATAAGATTCAAATTTTCTATTACAATTTTCTTAGGCACTAACAAGTATATATAATGATTATTTCTTTGTAGAAATTATTACGTAAGAGATACTTTACTCTTGGAAATTCTAAAATAATATTCTTATTTATGATTATTAATTTTTTATATGTTATCGTCTCTCATATATTAGTTATACAAATTAAAATTTCAAAGAACAATATTTTAAATGGATTCAATTATTCTTCCTCTTTTTTGAACTCTTTGTATGTCATTTTGAGGTTCTTCTATCTACATGCTTCATCAAATATGTTGATTTAAGTTCCTAATGGGGTTTATTATATTTTTAAATAGAAGTAAGCGCTTGTAACTTTTGGAAGAAGATTTTTCTTAATCCAGAAAAAGGAAGTTTTGATGTAAAAAATAGGAATTTAATATAGGTACAAATTTTTTCCTAGGATTTGTAATCTTCCTCTAAATTTCATAACTCAATGTCAAGATGATTATAATTGTGACATTGTTTTAAATTAGTGGTATTAGTTTGATGAAAATTTTGTACCTTGTCCAAATTTTCACATTTAATCCACCTTTTGACAATATTGAAAAATTACAACCTTATATGACTTTCAATTCAATTATTTATATCAAAAAACCATATTTCTTAGTATCAAAATCTTTTAATAAAATTAAAATATAATAATAAAACTTGCTTAATTCTGTCAAACTATATGGACTGACAGGGATGAATCTGTCACATACAATAATTACTCCAACCAAGTCAAGATAAAATGTAAAGTAATTAAAGTAAAGCTAGTTAAATCAAACTTTAAAATAAAAAATTCTAACGAATTGCTACATTATGTTACAAAATAAAATTCTCTTAATAACATGATGGTCCTTATTATTGATTGATCAAATATCATGAGGCAAATGTCTAATTGGTTAGGTTTTGGAAGTTTATAGTTATTGATATTCTAGAGATAATTAGTTAATATGTTAGAGATAATTAGTTAGATTAAGGCTAGAAATTAGTGACTAAATTAATGGAATTTTATTGCTTAGAAAAATAAATGGATTCTACTTAATTTATTAAGGTGATTAGGTTGTATTTTCTTATGTATTCTCCATACAATTCACAAAAGATATAGAAAGAATTATTTTTTCCTCCATTTTTCTTCATGGTGTCAGGGTTATATGTTGGGACCCGATCTCAGAACCAGATCCCAACCGGAAAACGAATAACGAAAAATGCTGATGAATGTAAATGAATCACAAAACGCTGAAACGAAACGAAAGTGGAATAACAAAACGAAAGTATCGAATCATGAAGCGAAACAAAACGAAAAATTGGATACAAATTGTGAAAACGAAATCGAAAGCGGAATCGAATCGAAGGCAAATACGAAAGATCAAACAGAAATCAAATAACAAAGCGGATCGAATCGAAGCAAACAAACGAATCAACTGAATTTAACAAGTATCCGACATCCGAAAACTTAAACTTATCGCGTTGAAAACCTTAAGACTTAACTATCCGAAAGTCCACCCGAAACGGTATAAATTTTTTTTCTTTCTTTCTTTTCCATTTCTTTCACCTTTATCCAAAACTTATATTGCTCAAAACAACACACTTTCCTCAATTGGAAAATTTTCTCAATAAAAATCTCAATTCATACAAACTTCTTATATATACAAACAATTCCCAAGATTCATCTTATTGCCAATTTTATCAAAATTTCGGCAGTATAACGGCTACATTCTAACTAACCCAAACCTACAAAGTGTTCAAAAAATATACTTCTATATTCTCACATAATAGCCAGTATCATCGGACTCTCCGTCCGAAATCCAACACAACAAACGCAATCCTATATCTACATATCCATATCCAAAACACCTTTTACAAATCCAATTCCTATTAATTTCTTAACTCAATATACAAATCATAATGATTATACATAATATCATAATTCAAGTCTTTATACAAGGTCACTATGCAATCCCAAATCACATTCAATATCTCAATTCCATAAACAATTTCATCAATTAATCCAAAACCTAAACCAATTATAATCATATACAATTCATAACTCAAATCAATACCCAAAATCCAAAATTCATATACATCTCGCAGTAATACTTGTAATACAATAATGGGCAAATCCAGTTTTATACAAACCGATACAAAAATCCCAATATACACATACAAACGATACAAAATCGAATAACACGTCTTGACATTCTTTCATCCGATCTCCCACTCAAAAACCTGGAGATGGGGATGAAAGGGGGTGAGCACAAAACTCGTGGAAAAAATGTTTATAAAACGAATAATAAGCAAAAACATTTTTCAAGGCATTTGACAGTTATAAACATTTCTCAGTCGGAGATTCAAAAGCTCATTTTCAAACTTTTCAATTCTTCAAAAATCAAACCATCATAATCAAATTCAAAAATTTCATGATTTAACGCTCACTTTCGCAGTTCTAAAATTTCGCAAATTTTCACATTTTATAATCAAATTCAAAACATGCAATGCGTCACAAAATACACAAACTAAAAACTCATAACATATCAAAACAGTTTGGGTCAGTCCAAAACGGAATGTACTGCACATTCCCGCATAGCGGTCCTGTGCAGCCATGAACGGAACGTACTACACTTTCCCGAATAGCGGTCCAGTGTAGTCGTGACTTATGGGAGTTCGAGATTGGAGCTCCAGTGCCACTATCGGGCAGGCGGGAGAAGTCTATTAAAAACGAGACCAGTGCACTAACTCTAGCTTAAGGGACCTAACCAAACCCACATATCACATAATCATACTCGAAAATCGAATTGCCCGGAGGCAGATTTTTAAAAAAATCTTATTTTTCACATCGTGTCATACTCAACACATTCACAATCACATGTATTCATATAGCAATTTAAAATGCAAATACAAATCCTCAATCAATCACATCATAAACAAAATCATATTCACTTCACAACCGTTCCTAAACAAAAAAATGCAACACTTTATATAATTCATATATATGTAACAAAAAGTATCAATTCATAATTAATAAAAATCCTTCAAGCATAACGAATTTCAGAAATTTATAACAATTTTTCAAAAACATTTTATACAATAATTCTAACTTTTATAACAATTTCCATAATTTCAGAAAATTCTTTATTTTATTAAAAACTTGTCCAATTTTTCAAAACATTTGGAAACAATTCAAATCAATACCCTCTTTCTTTATTTGTTAAAACATAAACAATAATTTTTGTAATTTCACTTCTTTAATTTAAAAAAAAATCATAATTCACTTATAATTCGAAAAATAAACATGTTACTCACCTCGAATCGAGGCTAGAAGCTTGTCCCTAGCTTCAATTTGACCATTACTTCTTTCTTTCTTCCAATTGAAATTTCCCTATTTTCTCCACTATTTTTGGATTTATTGAGCTTGAAAGGAGGTTTTTACTTTCTTCTATCCTTTTTCCTTTGAATCTACTCCAAAATTGTGCTTGGAGCCCTATAAAATCGCAATCCCTAAGCCTTCCCTCTCTTCTCTTTCTTCTTCTCCACCAACGAAGCCATTCTTCTTCTCTTCTTTTTGTTCCTAAGTGTTGTGGGTTGCTTCTTAAAAAAATGACAGCACTCTCCTCAAATCTTTTAATGAATGAACATTGACCATATTGCCCTCCCATGTATGCCTTTAAACTTAATTCCTTAAGTGGGCTTCCCAATATGCCCCTATACTCATCTTAATTCAAGCTTACTTTAGGACAAGTTTCTAATCATCAATTTGAAGGAATTTGCTAAAACTTCCTTCTAGAGAAATGTTCCTCCATGTCTTAATTTCATAACGCTACCAAAATCATCCCATTTGGAGCACTACATCAAAAGTTATGCTCAAAACATTTCAGATATGTCTTATGCTAAATCATTTTCCAGCATGATTATTTCCATCCCAAAATTGACATTCTAAATCACAAAATTGAAATTCGATGTCTTCATAAAAATTGTATCCCTATTTCCCTAGTTTAATCCAAATCAATAATTACCTCATTTGGATTACCAGAACAAAAGTTATGGCCAAAATACGTTCAGATGTTTCTAATCCAAGACTACACATAATTCGAATTTCCATTCAGAAATTGAAAGTCTTAGGGGCTAAATTAAAATTTCATTTCTTCATATGATTTGTATCCCCATGTCTTAATTTTATTTTGCCTCAAGGATCACTTCAATCGGATCACCACAAATCCCGAATTTCTCAAAAGACTGAACTATGTTTAGAAAATTATCTAACTCATTTTGATTAAGTTAATCACCCTTAATTTAATCTTATAAAAATACAAATTTCTACTGAAAATGTAGATAATTGTCTTAGGAATCGAACGCTTCAAGAACCAAGTCAATCGGATGTCGGACGGAAAAGATATAAGCAAAAGAGTAGAAAAAGGTCGGATGAGAGGCAATATCAAAATCAGCAGAACAAAAACGACATCGTTCGCAAAGGAAAGAAACGGTGTCGTACGTGGAGAAATGACCGTGCGTTGGAGAGGAGAACTACGAAACGATGTCGCGGAGGAGAAGCAAAATGACGTCATCTGGCTGAAACGCATGCGCGGAGAGGAGAAATAACAGGTGAAACGGCGTCATGCGAGCTCGCCTCGCGACCGCTCGCATGGGCGAGCGGCTTGCACCCAACGAGCCCTCGCTCGGCCTTGCGAGCTCGTCGTGGTGTGATGGGCTCGCCTGGGCAAGCCTATGCGCTCGCTTGCCCTCACGAGCGCTCACGAGGGCGAGCAGCGCCTAAACCTCTTTTTTTTTTTCAACATAAAATATCCAAAAATTTGAAAATTGATATCCCTTGCTCCTGAACTCCAAAATTTTCAAATTTGGTCTCTATGAAAAGTTTTAAGAAAGCTCTACAACTTACATGTAGAACTCAAAAATCAATTTTGTCTCTAAAGAGGTCAAAAATCCTATCAAAGGTACTGCCCCAATTTAATGTATCCCTAAACAAATGCCAACTTTGAAAATTCCTATCTTTCCAACCCAAAGTCCAAACATATAATATTTTATATCAATGCGAAGATCAGAAAGTCACCTACAACTTTCATGAAGGACAGAAAATTCAATTTGACCTCTAAGGAAGTCAATTTTCCAATCAAAAGTTCTGTCCTCTAATAATCATGCTAAACCATAGCAGAAACTTGTAAAAAATCATAACTTATTATTCCATGATCCTAATATTGCATACTTTATATCAAACTAAAGATCAAATCAAAATCTTCAACTTTTATGAAGAACTTAAAGGCTAATTCAACCTCTGACTAAGTCAATTTCTCAGTCAAAGATTCTGTCATACCTTAGGCCAACCTATAACACATTCAAACTTTCAAATTTCATATCTCCCAATTCTCTCATCCACTAATTGCATAATATACATCATTGTAAAGCTTGGAAAATCTTCTATGACTTTAATAAAGACCACTTCACTCAATTCAAATAATATTTATCCGGTGATTTGCCTCAAAGCACAGCATACCCAATCTTACACTTACAAACATTCTCAAAGTCAAAGTAAAAATAACCCTAACTTTGACTGATCATAACTTTCACTCCCGCTATTGAAAAATTGCAAACTTTATGGCGACAGAAAGCTCTCAACAAGAGCTACAAGTTTCCTGAAGATTATTTTCTCAAATTGCCTAAATCAAAAAGTCAACTCTCTATCGCCAAAAGTCAACTTTCTCTAAATTTTCAAATTCTCTCTTTTTCTCTTACTTCTTGATTTTTAACTTCCATTTCAATTATCTCACCCACTTAACTTCCATAACTCCTACCAATCTATTCAAATCCCAAAGTTATTAAAATCAAACATTTCTTTTCTTATCAATTTCCTTTAAACATAAAATACATTTGGACCACACAATACACATGGTAAACACTCATTTAATTTCACTTAATTTTTTTTTCTAAATTTCACTCAAAAATCGGGGTCCAACATTATAACTCTTTTACAATTATTCATTAAAATCAATCTTAAATAGACTATCATCTGGTGGTGACCGTTGAGGGGAGAATCTCTCATCCTTTGACAATGATGTCAACAGTTTGATTGTAATTAATCTCAGAGTTACAACGAGGAATGCAAAATGCAACGATGACCTTCTTGGATTAAATATGCAATTTCAATTAGTGAATGATAAGTTGAAGAGCCAAAATTATTTCGAATAAGTGAAAATAATAAAATTGATCATTCATAAAATGAATAAAAGACGAGAAAATTTGACCATTTAATTGAAGCGATAAAAAAGTGACTTTAGATGATCCAAATATGGCAATATAGAAGTCTAAAAACTCTCTGATCATAGCTTGGTTAATTTATTCAATGGAACATGTAATTAGAAAACCACATACGCTTCTGCCAAATAACAAAAGATTTATGGCATGTGGTTAGAGGGATGTATTTGGATATTAAGAATTCTTCTTAAAATTTGAAACTAAAAATGAAATTGTGGAAAGTTAAGCAAGGAGATCATAATATTACTTTATTTTATAACAAACTTGTAATCATGTGGTAGAAATTAAACCTATGTTATGAAGATGATTGGATCTTGTTTGAATCATAGTTTTTGACAAAAAAAAGAGAAGAAAATAACAGGGTTTATATTTTTCTTATAAGATCAAATCAAGAATTGGATGAAGTCAGAGGCTAAGTTTTAGGAAGAAAGCCACTGCCCTTAATCAAAGAGGTCTTCTCAAAGTAAGGAGAGAGGATATGAGGCTAAAAATTATGATTGGAAAATTTAGATTAAAGTTTGAAGGTTTTACATTTGTATCTAAAAGAACAAAGGCTAAGGGATGAAGGAAATTTAATAAAAAGCCTTAGTTTAATCGTTGTAAATATGATTCACATATATAGGAAAAAATTGAAAAATCTAAAAAAAACTAAAAAATTAGAAGAAAAATAATTTGGATATAGCATACCTCTTAAACCAACACTATTGAATTCAGGCTTGAAGCATCTTCTGGCACATAGCTATTCACAAAGGGAAAAAAAAGAGCAAATCTATAAATTTCTTCCATCTCAAAATTTCTCTAGTTAAAATCTTTCTTGCTTTTCGGATAATCGAATCTAGGGGCAATAGGCCATATCACAGGGTCAAAATTTTATTTTCTTCCAATAGTCCTTGTTTAAAAAATTAAAAATTCAATATAATAGATGGCTTCTTTTCAATAGTAGTTGAGAAAGAATCGAATATTATTTCCCCTGATCTTACACTTTATAATATTCTTCATATTCCTATAATATATTGTAACTTGTTATCAACTAGTAAAATAACTATTGATCAAATTTTCAAACTAATTTTTCTTTATCTAATTGTCAATTTTAGGATTTAAACACAAGGAAGATGATTAGCAATGTTATAAAAGTTGGAGGTCTCAATTTCTTCAAAGATGGATATGACGCAAATAAGCAATCCTAAAAAAATTGTCTCAATTCTATTTCAATACTTAGTAAGACTAAAATTGTTTTATGAAATTTTAGATTTGGACATCCAAGTTTTGCATTATATAAGACATTTATTTCTAAATTTTTTATAAATAAAGATCTATTTTCATTTTAATGTAAAATTTGTCAAATTGATAAACATCATCAAAATTCTTTCTTAGCATAATCTTTTAAGACCACAAAACTCTTTATTATGATCCATGATGATATTTGAGGTCATTCAAGAATAGAAAATATCAAGAAAATATGGTTAACTTTTATTACTGACCATATTAGAATTACTTGGGTATTTTTAGTTAATGAGAAATAAATGTTGAGAGTGTGTTTAAAGAATTTATAAAATGATCCAACTAGAGTTTCAAACCAAGACTTAAGTTTATAAAAGTGATTATAAAAAAGAACATTTCAATAGGATTTAAGGAATTTTTTATTGAAAAAAGTATTGTTCATTAAAGTTCATGCATTGACACCTATAACAAAATAGAATAGCCAAGAGGAAAAATAAACATCCATTGCAAATCACAAGATTTTTAATGTTTTCAACTAATACTTTTACCTGCTTATATGATAATGATATCCTAGCAGTTACATATTTGATTAATAAGATTCCTTAAAAGGTTTACAAATTTCAAACCTTTCCTAATTATTTAATAAATATTTTCCTTTCCCTTATCTATATTATGATCTTCCACTTAAAGTGTTTGGGTGTACTATATTTGTTTATAGTTATGATAATAATCAAGAGTTCCTACAGCATAAAAATGTCTTTTTGGCCCTCCATTTAAAAAGGGTAAAAATGCTTTGATTTAATATCCAAAAGATCTTTTTTTATAGATATCATCTTTTTTTAAGATAAATCTTTTTTTCCTCACCTCATCTATAGGGGAGACATCTAGTGAATATTCTTTTTTTTATTGATAATAATTTGGATATTTTCTATAATCCTAATTCAGAAGCTAATGATGTCTTAAATAATGAAAATATGATCCATCTTCATTGCCCTTACAAATTCCAGGAAAAGAATGAAATGTGTGTGAGGCAAGACGGATATTGTATTAAAGGGAAAATTTTCTTGAGAAAATATCCAAAATGATAGAAAATAACAAATAACTTGTAACATACTTAAAAAATAATACGAAGACAAATCCAAAAATTGAAGATCAATGTAAATCCCAGTCTAAACCTATTCTTATTGAGTTAGTGCCTCTTGAACTAATATATGTTCCATAGTTATATGAAACATTAGATTTATCAATTACTTTTAGAAAAGTTTCTAGAACTTGTACTAAATATCCTTTGTATAACTTTTTATTTTATAAAAGTTTGTTTCAATCATTTCAAGTGTTCGCTTCTATGTTGTCTAGTATTTCCATTGCTAAGAATATACCTGAGGATCTAAATATTCCTAAGTAAAGGGATACAACTTTATTATGAGATGAGAGTTTTGGAAAATAATAGAATATAGGAAAAAATAGATCTTCTTAAGGGAAAACATTGGTTGGATGTAAATAGGCATTCATCATGAAGTATAATTCTAATGGATCACTTAAAAGAGATAAGGCACACATGTTTAGTAAAGGTTTTATTCAAATCTATGGTGATGAATATTCATAAACTTTTTCCCCTGTAGCTGAGTTGAATATTATGAGAGTGTTGCTTTCCATTATGGTTATTCTAGAGTGGTCTCTATATAAGCTAAATGCAAAAAAATGCCTTCCTAAACAGATACTCTCCCAAGATTTAGTGAAAGTTTTGAGAAAAGGATATGCAACCTTTAAAACAAAATATAGGTTAAAATACATACCAAGGGTCTGGTTTGATAGATTTGTAAGATTTGTGAAGTCTCACGGTTTCCTACATAGGTAGGCTGACTATGTTAAAACTTTTGCAAAAAGGAAAATTATAATTCTAATTATGTATATGGACACATTATTTTTAGTGATGATGATATGAGAAAATGGAGAATTTGAAAAAGAATCTTTCAAATAAGTTTGAATCAAAGATTTGGGGTGTCTTAAATGCTTCACTATAATAGAATTTGCTAGATCTAAGAAGCGTATAGTAGTCACCCAATGAAAGATATCTTAGATCTTTTAGGAGAAACTAGGATGGGGCAGATGTAAACCATTAGATACTCCTATAGAATTTAACTAAAAGCTTGATGAAATTAAGGAAGGAATTCCAACGGATACAAAACAATATTAATAATTAGTCGAAAATCTAATGTATTTATCCTATACTAGAGCAGATATTTCTTTTGTTGTCAATATAGTGAGCCAGTTTATGTGTACTCCCTATGCAGAACACTTAGAAGCAGTGCACATAGTCTTAAAATGCTTAAAGGAAAATCTACAGAGAAGAATTATTCTTTAAGAAAAGTAATCATCGAAGAGTTCAAGTTTACGCTGATATAGATTGGGCAACGTTTAATAGTGACAGAAGGTATACTTTTGAGTATTGCTCCTTTTTATATAGGAATCTAGTAACTTGAAAGAGTAAAAAAATAAAGTATGGTGGCCAAAAGAGGTATGGAGGCATAACACAAGGTAATGGCTTAATAAATTTATGAAATAATATGGCTTAAAATAATAATAAAAGAATTTAATGGGCCAACAGAGCTCCCAATGAAGTTATTAGATGATAATAAAGGAACTATCAGTATTTTCTATAACGAGTTCAACATGATTGAAAGAAACATATGGAAATTGACATGCATTTTATAAAAGAGAAACACTCATTTTCATATCATTTGTACCTATAATATAAAAAGTTCTTGATGTCTTTAATAAAGAGCTACTAAGGTAGAATTTTGAGTTTTTTGTAAGTAAATTACACACAATCAATATATATGCACTAATTTGAGGGGGAGTGTTGATACTCTAAATATATTTAGCTAATATTCTAAAGATAATTAGTTGATATTATGGAGATACTTAGTTGGTTTAAGGCTGCGAATTTGTGGTTGAAATAATGGAATTTTATTTGTTAAAGAATAAATGGATTCTCTTAATTTAAAGAGGATATTTAACTGTACTTTCCTATATATTAGTTGTATCATTCATAGAAAAGTCAAGAAAATTTTACTTTTTCCTGTGATTTTCTTCAATAGTATTTGACTAATTAAATAATTTCCCTCTTTTTTCTCTCTCTTCTCTTTCTACATTCAAAATTTTCTCTTTAGGAAAATTATTTTGGTGGAATTCTTCTTATCCAAATATTTGTCTAGTTTATTTATATTTCGAGCTTGGCCTCCCCCTTCCTAGATTCAATCACCTATTTGGACTTGACTTTTTAATAGCATCCCTTTAACCTCCATTGTCTTCTTCCTCTCCTAACCTCTTCATTTCTACTTTGTTGGGACCCGATCTCGAAGCCAGATCCCAACCGAAAAAAACGAAGCAAAAGTATTCGGAATGACACAAATCAGAAGCAAACGAAGGAACTCGAATTCTGAAGTGGAAAAACATAAGGCGAAAGAATCGAATCTAACGGATCGAATCAAAAAAATTAGCTAACAAAAAATGCGGAAACAAAAGCGAAAGCGGATCCGACATCTGAATCATAAATATCTTAGAAGCTTATAGCGTTGGAAACCTAGGCTAAGACAATCCGAAACGGTATAAATTTTTTTCTTTTTTCTTTCTTTTCTTTTTCATTCTTTTCATCATTATTCAATCTTATCCAAAGTAAAGACTTCTTCAATTTGGAATTCACAAATTCCATAACCTCAATTTTCTATCCGTCAATCACGAATCATAAGAATCAATTTAAAATATGATTAAAATCAATGGTTTGGTTTCGGTCCAAACGGAATGTACTACATAGTCCCGCATAGCGGTCCTGTGCAGTCGTGAACTTATGGGAGTCCGAAATCAAACCATTCTGAAATGTTATGTGATTTTTGATTTCTTTATGATGTGATGCATTTATATTTGCTTGCATTCATGTTTTCAACTATATTTGTGAATTTTGAAAAGTTTTGGAATTTCAAGAAATGAAATTTTGAAGTTTGAAATTGTGAAAGACTGAAAATTTCAGTAAAAATGATTTGAAAAGTAGAAAGGTTAAGAAATAAGTTTTTGAAAAATTTGCTAAATGGCAAATGTTTTGCGAAATGGTTTTTGCTTATTTTTCAAGAATAAATATGTTATCCACGAGCTGTCTAGCTCACCCCCTTTCATCCCCATCTCCAGGTATCGAGCAGGAGAGTGGATGAAGGAAAGTCAAGATGTTTTTCGATTTTGTTTGTTTTGTATTTTGTGAAATTTCATAATGTAAAGAAATTATGAATTTATGTTTGGAATTGAGTTTGTGTATGAAGTATGGATATGCAGATGACTGATGTATT
>JANZLD010000002.1:19877507-19905968 GCA_026413575.1 Erythroxylum carthagenense | reverse complement strand
TCAAAATTAGAAAACTCACAATTGTAAACTCCAATTTCATATTTCAATTTCCTAACTCTCAATTCTAACTCCAATTTTATTTCTCACCGCTCAATTTGACCTAATTCCTCCAAATTGCCAATTTGACCTAATTTTCTCCAATTTTCCAATTTACCCAAATCAAATCAGGACTTGTCATACATGTATGTACGTACGTGTGCCAGTGCAATAATTGCCCAAATTAACCAATTATACATATCTAATAATGCATGAGCATGCCAATAATGAATGCAAGGAACTATACCCATCCCATCGGTGACGGGATGTTACACAAGATCTAAAATTTCAAAAAAGTTTCAAATTTGATTATATATAGCCAATCTTAAAAAATATGGAGAAATATGCAGATACTAGTAAAGAGAAAGCAGCGGATCATCGAAAATGATCTAAGTATAATGAAATGTTACTGTTCGAATCCCAAAAATTAGATAAGTCAATAGGATCATCATCATTTTGTATTGATTTAAATAATGATTTTGAAGTTGAAGATCCATTTATTAAAAGAAATGATGAAGCTAATCGCCCTATTGGGAGGAAGAAAGAAAAAAATAAAAAAGGAACAAAATGAGGACATAAAAAACTTTTTATATCCATCAATAAAGAAATAAAAAGAAATTTTTCATGAAAGTCAATCTCTTTTTAAAAAAGTTATGAACTTCAGTTATTACGAGCTCAAAAAGAGAAAAAAAAATAGAGCTACGAGAAAAACAGGAAGACAATAAAATTTTATACAGAGATCTGGATTCCATCAAAGATCCAGTGATGCATGAGGTTTTCAGAAATGAACAAATGAAAATTTATGCAAAAAGAGCTCAAGAAGGAGAACCGCAAGGAGGAGTTGACTCATCTAGTGGCTTTAGCCAATATTTTGATTTTGGAGGAAATGCGAATGACCTTCTAAACTATTAATTATTTATGTTAAATTAATATTCTCAAGTACTTTAATTTTTCTTTTAATTTGATTGTTGTAACTTTAGTTTGATTGTAATCTCGAGTTTGATTGTAATTGTGATTTATTTTAGTTTGATTGTAATTTCAAATATTTTCATTGAGTTTTAATATTTTAAATCAATATTGTGGTTTAAATTTATGGACCTTTTATTTCAAATTAACTTTTTATTTTTAACATTTTTATTAATGAATTTATAATACTTGTAAATAAGAATTATTAATAAATATTAAAAATAATTTAATATTATATTCAATATTAATGTCATTTTAAATGCTTCCATGGGATCTTTGTAATGATATATTTTATGTAAAGTAATATATATTTTAAATTTAATTTGTAAATAAATCAAATTGTAAGAAAGATATAAAAGAAATATGTTAAAAAGAAAATAGACAAATTTGTTTTTTTACAACTATTTGGTGTATTACTATTTATTGTAATATCTTGATATATTATCGTTCATTATATCATTTTAATAATAAATTTTGATATTTTTAAAGTAAATTTATTGCATCAAAACACCTGGACAATGTTTACTTTAAGGCCATCTCAAATCACGTCCACTACTGTGTACCATCCTTATTATTGATGTGATGTGACTCCATTTTGGTGAGATGGCATTAAAGCAAACAATGTCCACTTTTGTGTACCATCTACGTGATGTGACTATGATAAATAGAAAGATATTTAGATATTTAAAGCAAATAATGTCCGGTATTATGGTTCCATCCACATTTGAAAGCAGTTACTGAAGTTATGTGACTCTTATTAGATATTTAAGGTTGGAGTTCTTGTTTCATTTAGGTTTTCCATCTAACCTTAAAAAACATTTAATGGAATAAAATAAAAATAAAAATTGATGATTAACTGAAACACTAATCTCGAGCCAAATTAAGGGAACAGGAAACACAGGATACTTGGGTACAGAAGAATTCGTAGCAAACAAACAGTGTCGACTGCTACCATGCACGTTTGAAAGTACTATGTGATTGGGATAGTTAACTGAGAAATATTTAGGTTTTTAGAGGAAAGAAGGTCTGCTGAACGCCAACTTCCTCATGAATCTCGTGTTTATTATCAGGAGACACAGGGTGCTTAATTGGGTACACAAGATTCGTCCCAATCTCGAGTAGCAAACAAACAGTGTCGACTATAGTGCTACCGTGCACGTTTGAAAGTACTATGTGATTGGGATAGTTAATAGAGAGAGGTTTAGGTTTTTAGAGGAAAGAGGGTCTGCTGAACGCCAACTTCCTCATGAATCTCGTGTTTATTATCCCTATGGCTGAGATGTCGGGCGAAAGAGACGCATTCTATACGAAAGAGAAAAGACGAACTTTTTGCAGTGCTTTTGTAAGTAAAAAAAAAAACGCTAGCTACTACTCTAGCTTTTTCGTTAGGCTTTACTACTCTAGCTTCTTCCATGGCTAGCTAGGCTCGAAGGTAAAGCAGGAAGCATAGTCTTTAATATGGATAAGATTTGATAATGGCACCCACGTGCCCTGCATGTCGGCTACATGACACGTGTTAATTTTATCAATTTCATTTTATCACATGCACCCACACGTGTCTATCTCATCGGATCTTATTTAAAGATGCGTATTAACATATTCTGATTGATTTGATATCTTTAAATTAAACTAATCCCCGAATAGCTCATGTATGACTTCCCCGTCCAACAGAAAGAGTTTCGTCCCAATGCATATCTGTTGACAAACAGCATTTATGACCCGTTACAGTCAGCTGTTCCAAAAGAAAATACTCTCTTGGGAGGTTTGAATGGGAAGGAACACGTAGAGTTGTGTAAATATTAATTTCCTATAGTCATAGAATTTTATAAATTATTATTAATTAAGAACAGTATAATATTTTCTTTAATTATTTTAGAATGACAAATCCTATATTAACTTACTCAACAATCTATATATAGTTCATACCGTATCCAATTATTATCGACTGAATTATCCTAGAACAATTCATAAGTAGCATCAAAACATAGTATTCCCACATTAGATACCTTGGTAATCTCAAGTCTGAGGATTAATTATACAATCATCATTATGAGATAATTCATAGACATATAAGTAATATTCCATTTGAAATTTTCATAATTGAGTCAGCTCAGTGACTTATTCTCTAACAATCACCTACACATTAGTTTAAGTATCTCTATATTTTAATTTTTGAGATTAATTACTTTCTTCATAAGAAAGAAACATAATGTGTGTTAGTTTTACTGTCTGAACAATATCTAGTCTTGATGAAACTATAACTAAGAATATTTATGAATAACACGTAAGTGTAAATTGAATCTCATAATTATGATCATATTATAATTTCAATTGCATAATAATTATTCCAAGGATTTTATCTTTAGTATTAAAATATAAAATATTAATTAGATTAATATACAAAGATAAATAAAGCCTTTTCATTAATAAAATATAATGTAATACATTAATTTCTGTCCAATTGATTGGCTGCAATGGCATAAACTAACAATCTCCCACTTGCACTAAAGCTAATCACCTATGAATCTAATGCCATATCCATCCATTTGTCGATCATGTCTCTTTTGAGATAATGGCTTAGTAAGAGGACCTGATAGATTCTCTTCAGTGGGAACACGCTCCAATGTTATGTCTTTCCGCTCTACTATCTCCATGATCAAGTGAAACTTTCTGAGTACATGTTTGAATCGTTGATGAGACTTGGGTTTCTTTGCTTGCGTAATAGTATCGTTGTTGTCATAATACAATACCATGAGCTTAATAATGCTAGGAACTACTTCAAGTTTAGTGACGAACTTTTTGATCCAAATTGCTTCCTTTGCCACCTCTGACGCTCTAATGTACTCTGCTTCGATCATTGAATCTGCAATGGTTAGTTGTTTGGAACTCTTCCAACTAACCGCACCACCATAAAGAGTAAAAATATAACCCGACTGTGATTTACTATCATCTTGATCAGACTAAAAATTGGCATCTGAATGTCCCTGAATTCTCAGCTCAACTCCTCCATAGACTAGAAAAATATCTTTAGTCCTTCTTAAGTACTTTAAGATTTTTTTCACAGTCGTCCATTGACCCTCACCAGGATTAACTTGATATCTGCTTGTTATGCTCAAAGCATAAGCAACATCTGGTGTAGGATATAGCATCGTATACATGATTAATCTAATTACTGAAGAATATGGAATAAAATTCATTTTATCTCTCTCCTTTTGTGTCTATGGACACATACTCTGTGAGAGAGAAATCCCATACGATATAGGTAAGAATCCCCTATTGGAATTTCCCATGATAAACCTCTTTAGCACTTTATCTATATGTGTGGATTGAGATAATCTAAGCAACCTTTTTAATTTATCTCGATAGATCTTTACACCTAGTATATAGGCTGCTTCTCCCATATCTTTCATAGAAAAGTTCTTAGATAACCATATCTTAATAGACTGGAGCATTGAAATGTCATTTCCAATAAGCAATATGTTATCCACATAAATCACTAAGAAAATGACTATACTCCCACTTACCTTCTTGTAAACATAAGGTTTATCCACATTTTTGATAAAATCAAACTCTTTGATTGTTTCATCAAAACATATGTTCCAGCTCCGCGACGCTTGCTTAAGTCCATAAATGGACCTTTGCAACTTGTATACTTGATCGGGAATTCTTTGGATTCAAAACCCTCAAGTTATGTCATGTACACACTCTCTTGTAAATTCCCATCGAGGAATGTTGTTTTGATATTAATTTGTCAAATTTCATAATCATGGTATTCTGCTATAGCCAATAAAATCCTTATAGATTTAAGCATTGCTATTAGTGAAAAAGTTTCATCAAAATCAACTCCTTTTTTTGTCTGTAACCTTTCACCACCAACCTTGCTTTGTATGTATGTATGTTTCCATCAATGTCAGTTTTTCTCTTAAAAATCTATTTGCACCCAATAGGTACTATACCTTCAGATGCCTGCACCAAAGTCCGTACTTGGTTAGTGTACATGGATTCCATTTTGGATTTCAAAGCTTCTTGCCATTTTAAAGAATCGATGTTTGACATCGCTTCTTTAAAAGTAGTAGGCTCATCATCTATGAGTGATGCCTTATCTTTTCCATGCTCAATATGTAGATCTAATCTAATGGGAGGAAGATGTATCCTACTAGTTTGTCGTAGACTATTTGTTTCTTGAACTCTCAGTTTTACATCATATGTATCAACTTGAGATTCTTGTTCCATGTTATTGTGAATTTGTGGTTCTTGAACTTCTTTAAGTTCAATCTCACTCCCACTACTTTCTTTGAGAATAAATTCTATTTCTAAGAATGTAACATGTCTTAAGACAAACACCTTTTGCTTAATAAGATGATAGAATTGATAACTGAAAGTTTTTTTCAGATACCCCACAAATTTTCATTTATCTGATTTAGCTTGAAGCTTATCAGATATAACACGCTTCATATAAGCATTACACCCCCAAATCTTTAAATGTGATAATCCAGGTCTTCTACCGATCCATATCTCATATGGTGTCTTATCAACCGATTTAAATGGAACTCTATTTAGAAGATATATAACAGTTTCAATTACGTATCCCCAAAAGAATATAGGAATGACTACATGACTCATCATGGAATGCACCATATCTAATAGTGTATAATTTCTCCTCTCATAAACTCCATTATGTTGTGGAGTTGCAAGAGGAGACCATTGTGAGAGAATCCCACTCTCTTTTAAGTAACCAAGAAACTCGTGGTCTAAGTATTCACCACCTTGATCTGCTCTAAGTGTCTTAATACTTTTTCTAGTTTGTTTCTCTACCTCTGGTCTAAATTCTTTGAATTTTTTAAATGATTCAGACTTTTGGTTTATCAAGTACACATAACCACATCTAGAATGATCATTTTTGAGCGTAATGAAATATGAGTATCCACCTCTAGAATTTGTGGACATAGGTCCACATACCTCTGAATGTACTAATTCTAGTAACTCACTAGAAAATTGTCCCTTTTTTTTAAAGTGTAGTTTGGTCATCTTTCCCAATAAACAAGATTCACAAATTTCATATGATTCATAATCAAAAGGATCCAAATTTCCTTCTTCATGAAATTTTGTGATTCTAGTTTCATTGATATGACCTAACCTACAATGCCATAAATAAGATGGAGTTTAGTTACTTAATTTACTTTTCTTACTATTTATGTTAAAAATTAGCCTTTCTAGATCTAACTCATACAAACCATTTGTAAGCAATCCAAATCCATAATAAACATTATCTTTATAAAAAGAACAACTATTATTCTTAATTATAAAGAAAAATCCATTCAAATCCAAATAAGAAATAGAAATGACGTTTCTCGTAATAATAGGAATATAATAACAATTATCATGTTCTAATATAAGGCTAGAAGGCAAAACTAAACTACAAGTCCCTATAGCTAATGTAGCAACTCTTGCTCCATTGCCAACTCGCAGGTCCACTTTGCCTTTCTTCAATGATCTATTCCTTGTTAACATCTACATGTTATTACACAAGTGAGAACCATAACCAGTATCTAATACCCAAGAATGTGGAACAGAAGTAGAAAGATTGATCTTAATCATAAACATACCTGAAGAACCAGTTTTCTTAAGCCTTTTATCTTTCAGGTTAGTAAGGTAAGAGGGACAGTTCCTCTTCCAATGTCCATTAAACCCCGCAATCAAACATGTGCCCTTGTGATTACTCTTCATCTTAACACCTCATTTGACTTTTACTACATTAGTAGAAGCCTTCTATTTCTTGTTATTATTCTTCTTAAAGCCCCTTTTCTTGCTTTTAGAAGAACTAACAAGTACAGAATTGGGTTCCTTCTTAAGGCACCCTTTCGCAGTCTTGAGCATGTTCAATAGTTCAAGCAGCGTCATGTCCTTTTGATTCATGTTAAAATTCATGACGAATTGTGAAAATATTGAACTCAAAAACTGCAGCACCAGATCACCGCTTAACTCATGGTCCATGAAAAAACCTAATTAGGCCAATTTTTCAATATACCCAATCATCTTCAGCACTTAAGCATTGACTAAAGATCTTTTTGTCATCTTGCATTGAAATAGTTCCATAGAGATTTGATATCTCTCTACCCTATTTTGTGCACCAAATAACTCCTTAAGATGCAACATCATAGTAGGTGCATCCATGTTCTCATGCTGCCTCTGAAGTTTAGGAGACACGCAAGCTAACATCACACATATAGCTTGTTCAATGTCGTCAATATAACACAGGTATTTCTCCCATTCTTCATCAGTAGCATCTGAATAAGGTTCAGATAAAGCAGGAGTATCAAGAACATATAATTTCTTCTCTTGCCTAAGAACTATTCTTAGGTTTCGCAGCCAGTCTGAAAATTTGGGTCCAGTTAGCTTGTTAGCATCTAAAATACTCCTCAATGTCAGGTTTGTACTCATCTTCAAATTCAATAACTAGAAAAACATAAACGGAGCATAAATTAGTATATTTTCAAAAATCAAATAAAATAAGGACTTTAAAATTATTTAATTACTCCCACTATTTTCTACAAAATATAGCCCTCACTATTATATCGAAAAAAATAACAAATAATTTCTTAGTGGGCTAGGATTCTATTTAAAATTAATTGATCTTGAGTTTGCTCAACAAACCAACTAAAAATAAATTAGGTAGAAAGCAACTTTTTAATCACATCTCATATGAATCCTAGTATCGTTAGGTGACAACTTTTGTTAAAATATATCAAATATATTATTCCTAACCCTATTTCTAAATTTATATGATCATGAGTTTACTCATCCAAATCATATAATTTTAGTCAAGTAGAACCCATTAATTTAAGATTAAAACATATCTGGGTTAAAGTGACATTGAGTTTACTTAATAAATCAAACAATAAACATAATTATGATTTTATTCTTAAATAATAAAAGACAACTATCACGTTTTTATAACGTGTACTTAATATTTTATTGAGTGGTTTAAAATTTCAAAGTTTTTGGTCTCATCAAAATGATATAATCTTATTATATTTATAATTTCAAACATAATCCAATTATGAAAGAAATTACTTAAAACTTTGGCTTGATTTTAATTATTGATTTGATAATAAATTTAATTTAATAATTCAACTCTTGAAAAATTAAATTAAATTCCAAAATTTTTCCTAATAAAAATTTCTTTGAAAATAATTTTCAAATTTAATAAAACACTTTTCAATTTTATTAGGAGTGGAAATTAATTTAGTCTCTATTAAATTAATGAAAATGACAATATAGGGTTTTAAAAATAGTTATAAAACACATAATAAGGGTTGGAGGGGTGTCTAGCTAGTGCACGCACCAGAAGAGAACACTCGGGGAGTGTGCATTGCATACGCCCCACGGTCAAAAGGGACATTTGACTATACGTGCCAGTCACGTCTGCCCCAGACATCTCCCGAAGACGGTGGGCATGTGTAGTCATGCCAAACATTTGATAACAATATAAAATAAATGGTAAACAACATAAGAATTTGTCCAAACAATTAAAAAAAAGCACATGCACCATAACATCCGAAATCCAATTAACACCAAATAGACAACATTGAAAACTGTTGACACAATAAGGCCCCCTAAACATTCAACACTCCATTAAATTTTCCAAGAGAGAAAGAATGTATTTATGAAGAAAAAATCCTTACATTTTCATAACACAATCAACATATATATAATTGTTAATTTTTTTAGCAAAAATACCAATATTTCACACCACTTCCTTTACATTAAAAATTATTATAAAACTGATACTCAATTATAAAATAATTTCATTAAATAAATACGTATTAGAAATAAATAGATATACTTTCGGTCAACATTTCTTCAAATAAACATCCAAATAAATCTAGGCGCAACTTCTATTATAAAGAATGCATAACCATTTAAGTAAATTCCAATACATTATATTATCCTAAATTGCTTATATATCTTCTTTGATAATGTCCAACTCATCTTTAAAAATTAAATTCATTATATACGCACAACAATGCATATAAAAGATTTTCTCATTTATCAATAAGCTTACAACTTGTATCTTACTCTTAACTTTGTCAATCATATCATCATTTGTGCTATAATTTTGTAAATTTATTGTTAACAATTATATGTTGATGTTCTAATGTATCAAACAATCAATCATTACACTCATTAACTTATCAATTGTATAAGGTGTCGAAACATAAATGGATCTATCATTTAGAAGCAAATTCAAAGATCAATAAAACAATCAAAATCAATATAAAAATCTATCAAAATATTTTTCTTAAACATTATTTAATTGAGGATGCGACTATATTAAATTCAAGTCTTGTTAATATAATGTGATACAATAGTCATTTAACCTTTTTTTGTTTCCGGTTGTACACATATATAATGCAATTGCTAGTCACTCATCATTAACTGACAATATTTTTGATGTTGTATTTTTTGTGCATTATAAATTTTGAAGTTGACCTTCCTGATAGTATTCCAGGAGTAAGGAGATAATGACGACTTAGGTTTAGTGGCTGAAACAAGTTCCAACTATATACTTGGAAATTGGGTTGGACTGAGATTGCGTTTCACGTTTAGAGGTAAAACCCAATCCCACCCTAATCTTTTGTTTTTAAATTTCATCTGTTAAGTTATCAAGCCCAAATCGAAATTTTTGTCATTTCTAAAAGTAAGACTACTATAAGAGAAGGTTTTCAAAAGATGTATATTAAATTTTTAATTGAAAATTGTTTAAAATATAAATGAATATAAAAGAATAAAAGTACCAATTTAATGTAAAATTTTAAAAATATGATCATAACACTTCTTCCTAGCACATTTTTTGTGATGAATTAGAATAGAATATTGAAAGTCAATAGTAAAATTACTTTGCAAGTTGAACATTTAATTGAAAATTAAAAGTGTATATGTAATATTATAAATCTTAAAAAGAGTTGTCTAGTATAAAAAAAAGTAGTGATGATAATGATGATGATGATTATTATTATTATTAAAGTTTAAATATAATATTTCAAGTTGTGTATAATTTAAAATTACAATTTGATTATATTCTTTCATAATTTAAATATCAATAATCATGATTTTAAATAAAGAGTGAAAATGTCTTATATTAATTATAGTTTGAGGAGTTACTCTGAAGTAGTCCAGCTCTTTTTTTGAATGTTAGAAATGTATAAACAAAGTTATCCTACATTATCAAGAAAGATAAAAAGAAAGTAATTTTAATAGAAAAATAAAGTCGTATGATATATTATCTTAAATTTTAGATTGAAGTATAATGTTCCAAATAATTGTGTTAAGACCCAGATAAATAGATGCTACTAGAAACATAATATAAGGATCAATCAATAATTAAATAAATTACAATATTAATAACTTAAGATTGTAAATAAAACAATTATTGGAATTTTATAAATAATATAAAATATGAAATAAAAAATCATAGGAATAGGAAATTTCTCAAGAAAAATTACTTAAATTAAAAAAATAGTATCAAAATCTCATAACACTAAAATTAAAGAAAATATTGTCAATATCTTGCTAAAATATGAAAATTCTCACTAGAAATGCAATATAATCTAAAAAATGTTGGTAAAATCAAGGAATCTAACCATTAGTCCTTTAATTAACAAAATCTATTTACTTAGTTAAATAAAATTACATGATAGATATGATTAAAGCAATATATACACATAAATCATAGAACTTCATTGAGAAAATATCAACCATAAATTATAACTACAATCGATTTTTTAAACATTAATCAATTAGGTAAAAAGAGTTCTTCTAATGTAAGATAATTAATTTAAATAGATTTAAAGAGCACAAAGAGATAAAAAATTTGAAGTAATTCAATAATTCCAATTGTAGGTCTTTATTAGGATAGTAATAACTTCAACCTATTTAAATTAATTTTCTTTAATAAGATTCAATTTTTCTATCACAATTTTCTCTGGCATTAACAATTATATATAGTGATTATTTCTTTCTAGAAATTATTACATAAGAGATACTTTACTCTTGGAAATTTTAAAATAATATTCTTATTTATGATTATTAATTTTGTCATATACTATTTTCTCTCATATATTAGTTATACAAATTAAAACTTCAAAGAACAATATTTTAAATGCATTCAATTATTCTTTCTCTTTTTTGAACCCTTTGTATGCCATTTTGAGGTTCTTCTATCTGCATGCTTCATCAAATATGTTTATTTAAGTTCCTAATACGGTTTATTATATTTTTAAATAGAAGTAAATGCTTATAACTTTGGAAGAAGATTTTTCTTAGTCCAGAAAAAGGAAGTTTTGATGTAAAAAAAGGGAAGTTAATATAGGTACAAATATTTCTCCTAGGATTTGTAATCTTCCTCTAAATTTCATAACTCAATATCAAGATGATTAGAATTGTGTCATTGTTTTAAATTAGTGGTATTAGTTTCATGAAAATTTTTACTTTGTCCAAATTTTCACATTTAATCCACTTTTTGACAATATTGAAAAATTACAACCTTGTATGAGTTTCAATTCAATTATTTATATCAAAAAACCATACTTATTACTATCAAAATCATTTCATACAATTAAAATATAATAGTAAAACTTATTTAATTTTATCAATATATATGGACTGACAGGGATGAACCCATCACATACAATGATTACTCCTACAAAGTCAAGATAAAATATAAAGTAATTAAAGTAAAGCTAGTTAAATCAAACTTTAAACTAAAAAATTCTAACCAATTGCTACATTATGTCACAAAATAAAATTCTCTTAATAACATGATGGTCCAAAATATCATAAGGCAAATGTCCAATTGGTTAGATTTTGGAAGTTTATAGCTGTTGATATTCTAGAGATAATTAGTTGATATGTTGTAGATAATTAGTTAGATTAAGGCTAGAAATTAGAGAATAAATTAATGGAATTTTATTGCTTAGAAAATAAATGGATTCTCCTTAATTTATTAAGGTGATTAGGTTGTACTTTCTTACCTATTCTCTATACTTTTCACAAAAGATCAAGAAAGCATTACTTTTTCCTCCAATTTTCTTCATGGTATTAGGGCTATAACTCTTTTACAATTATTTTATTCAAATCAATCTTAAATAGACTATCGTCTGGGTGATAACCATTGAGGGGAGAAACTCCTCATCATTTGACAATGATGTCAATAGTTTGACTGTAATTAATCTCAGTGTTACAACGAGAAATGCACAATGCAACGATGACCTTCTTGACTTGAATATGCAATTTCAATTAGTGAACGATAAGTTGAAGAGCCAAAATTACTTGGAATAGGTGCAAATAATAAAATTGGTCATTCATAAAATGAAAAAAATGACAAGAAAATTTGGCCATTTAATTGAAGCGATAATAAGAGTGACTTTAGATGATCCAAATATGACAATATAGAGGTCTAAAAATTTTCTAATAATAGCTTGGTTAATTAATGCAATGGACCATGTAATTAGAAAACCACATATGCTTATGCCAAATAACAAAAGATTTATGACGTGTAGTTAGACGAATGTATTTGGATATTAAGAATTCTTCTAAAATTTTCAAACTAAAAATGAACTTGTGGAAAGCTAAGCAAGGAGACCGCAATATTGCTTTATTTATAACAAACTTGTAATCATGTGGTAGGAATTAAACCTATGTTATGAAGATGATTGGATATTGTTTGAATTATAATGTTTGACAAAAAAAGAAGAAAATAATAGGGTTTATATTTTTCTTATAGGATCAAATCAAGAATTGGATGAAGTTAGAGGTTATGTTTTGGGAAGAAAGCCATTGCCCTTAATCAAAAAGGTCTTCTCGAAGTAAGGAGAGAGGATATGAGGCGAAAAATTATGATTGGAAAAATTCAGATTAAAGGTTGAAGGTTTTACACTTGTATCTATTTTGAAAAAGGCTAAGGGATGAAGGAAATTTAACAAAAAGCGTTAGTTTAATCAATATAAATGTGATTCACATATATAGGAAAGCAAATTGAAAAAATCTATAAAAAACCCAAAATTAGAAAAAAAAATGGATATAGCCATACCTCTTAAACCAACACTAATGAATTTAGGCTTGAAGCATCTTCTGGCACGTAGCTATTCACAAAGGAAAAAAAAGAGCAAATCTATAAATTTCTTCCATCTCAAAATTTCTCTAGTTAAAATCCTTCTTGTTTTTTGGATAATTGATTCTAGGGGCAATAGATCATATCACAGGGTCGAAAAATTATTTTCTTCCAACAATCCTTGTTTAAGAAATTCAAAATTCAATATACTAGATGGCTCCTTCTCAATTGTGGTTGGGAAAGGATCAATTATTATTTCCCCTGATCTTACACTCTATAATGTTCTTCAAATTCCTATATTATATTGTAACTTGTTATCAACTACTAAAATAACTATTGATCAAATTTTTGAACTAATTTTTCTTCATCTAACGGGCAATTTCAGGATTTAAACATAGGGAAGATGATTAGCAATGTTATACAAGTTGAAGGTCTCAATATCTTCAATGATGGATATGACTCAAATAAGCAATCCCAAAAAAATTATCTCAATTCTATTTCAATACTTAGTGAGACTAAAATTGTTTTATGACATTTTGGATTTGAACATCCAAGTTTTGCATTATATAAGATATTTATTTCTAAATTTTTTAATAAATAAATATCCATTTTCATTTCAATGTAAATTTTGTCAAATTGATAAACATTATCAAAATTCTTTCTCAGCATAGTGTTATAAGACCACAAAAATTTTCAATATGATCCATAGTGATATTTGAGGTCATTCAAGAATAGAAAATATCTAGAAAATATGGTTCATAACTTTTATTACTAACCATGTTAGAATCACTTGAGTATTTTTAGTTAATGAGAAATAAAATGTTGAGAGTGTGTTTAAAGAATTTTATAAAATGATCTAACCAGAGTTTCAAACTAAGATTCAAGTCTTTAAAAGTGATTATAAAAAAGAGTATTTCAACAGGATTTAAGGAATTTTTTTTGGAAAAGGTATTGTTCATTAAAGTTCATGCATTGACACCTATAACAAAATATAATAGCCAAGAGGGAAAATAAACATCCATCACAAATCACAAGATCTTTAATGTTTTTAACTAATACTTATATGTACTTAAATGATGATGATATCCTGGCAGCTACATATTTGATTAATAAGATGCCTTTAAAAGTTTACAAATTTCAAACCTTTATTAATTATCTAATAAATATTTTCCTTCCCCTTATTTATCTCATGATCTTCCACTTAAAGTATTTGGGTGTACTATATTTGTTTATATTTATGATAATAATGGATAAAAACATAATCCTATAGCACAAAAATGTTTTTCTAGCATTCCACTTAAAAAGGTTAAAAATGCTTTGATTCAATATCCAAAAGATCTTTTTTTTATAGATATCATCTTTTTTAAAGATAAATCTTTTTTTCCTCACCTCATCTTTAGGGAAGACATCTAGTGAAGATTCTTTTTTTATTGATAATAATGTGGATATTTTCTATAATCCTAATTCAAAAGCTAATGATGTCTCAAATAATGAAAATATGATCCATCTTCATTGCCATTACAAATTCAATTTCAGTAAAAGAATGAAAAGTGTGTGAGGCAGGATGGATATTGTATTAAAAGGAAAATTTTCTTAAGAAAATATCCAAAATGATAGAAAATAACAAATAACTTGTAGCACATTTAAAAAATAATACGAAGAGAAATCCAAAAATTGAAGACCAATGTAAATCTTCGTCTAAGCCTATTCTTATTGAGTTAGTGCCTTTTGAACTAATATATGGTCCATAGTTAGATGAAACATTAGATTCATCTATTACTTTTAGAAAAGTTTCTAGAACTTGTACTAAATATCCTTTGTATAAATTTTTTATTTTATTAAAGTTTGTTTCAATCATTTCAAGTGTTCACTTCTAAGTTGTCTAGTATTTCCATTCCTAAGAATATACTTGAGGGTTTAAATATTCCTAAATGAAGGGATACGATTTTGGAGGAGATGAGAGCTCTGTAAAAGAATAGAATATAGGAAAATAGATCTTCTTAAGGGAAAACACTGGTTGGATGTAAATAGGCATTCACGATGAAGTATAATTCTAATGGATCACTTGAAAGAGATAAGACAGATTAGTAAAGGTTTTACTCAAATCTATGGTGATGAATATTTATACCTATAACTAAGTTCAATATTATGAGAGTGTTGCTTTCCATTACAGTTATTCTGGAGTGGTCTCTATATAAGCTAAATGTAAAAAAAATCCCTTCCTAAATGGAGACTCTCCTAAGATTTAGTGAAAGTTTTGAGAAATGGATATGCAAACTTATAAAAAAATATTTATATAGGATTACCAAGGGCTTGGTTTGATAGATTTGTAAGATTTGTGAAGTCTCACAGTTTCCTACATAGGTAGGTTGACTATGTTAAAAACTTTTGCAGAAAGGAAAATTATAATTCTAATTATATATATATAGACACATTATTTTTAGTGATGATGATTTGAGAAAATTGAGAATTTGAAAACGAATATTTTAAATAAGTTTGAATCAAAGATTTGGTGCGTCGTAAATGCTTCACTATAATAGAAGTTAGTAGATCTAAGAAGGGTGTAGTAGTCACCCAATGGAACATATCTTAGATATTCTAGGAGAAACTAGGATGGGGCAGATGTAAACCATCAAATGCTCCTATAGAATTTAACTGAAAGCATGGTGAAATTAAGGAAGGATTTTCGATGGATACAAAACATTATTAATAACTAGTATAAAAGCTAATATATTTATCCTATACTTGAGTAGATATTTCTTTTGCTATCAATATAGTGAGCAGTTTTATGCGTACTTCCTATGCAAAACACTTAAAAGTAGTGCATATAGTCTTAAAATGCTTAAAGGAAAATCTAGGGAAAGATTTATTCTTTAAGAAAAGTAATCATCTAAGAGTTGAAGTTTACATTGAGATAGATTGGGCATGGCTTATTAGTGACAGAAGGTCAATGTTTGAGTATTGCTCCTTTTTGTGGAGAAATCTCGTAACTTGAAGGAGTAAAAAAATAAAATAAGGTGGCCAAAAGAGGTATGGAGGCATAATACAGGGTATTGGCTCAAGAAATTTATAAAATAATATGGCTTAAAAGATTAATAAAAGAACTTAATGGACCAACAGAGCTCCCAATGAAGTTATGAAATGATAATAAAGCAACTATCAGTATTGTTTATAACGTAGTTTAACGATTAGATGAAACATGTGGAAATTGACATGCATTTTATAAAAGTGAAACACTTATTTTCATACATCTCTACCTACAATATAACAAGTTGTTGATGTCTTTACTAAAGGGCTATTAAGGTAGAGTTTTAAGTTTTTTGTAAGCAAATTACACGTGATCAATATATATGCACTAATTTGAGAGGAAGTGTTGATACACTAAATATAATTAGTGGATATTTTAAAGACAATTAGCTGATATTATAGAGATACTTAGTTGGTTTGAGGCTATAAATTAGTGGTTAAAATAATGGAATTTTATTTGTTAGAGAATAAATGGATTCTCCTTGATTTAAAGAGGTGACTTAGTTGTACTTTCCTATATACTTGTACCATTTATAGAAAAGTCAAGAAAGATTTAGTTTTTCCTCTGATTTTCTTTAATAGTATTTGACTAATTAAATCATTTCTCTCTTCCTTTTCTCTCTCTTCTCTTTCTACATTCAAAATTTTCTCTTTAGGAAAATTATTTTGGTGGGATTGTTCTTATCCAAATATTTGTCTAGTTTATTTATATTTCGAGTATGGCCTCCTCCTTCCTAGATTCAATCACCTATTTGGACTTGACTTTTTAATAGTAACCCCTTAACCTCCATTGTCTTCTTCCTCTCCTAACCTCGTCATTTCTACTTTGTCTCCACTAATTCCTTTTCTCTTCCTATTCTTTCTACCTCCTCAATCCTATTAATTTCTCCTCAATTAACTACCTCTTGACTCTGCTTCTTGATTTCCTCTTTACCTCCTTCCTTTCTCTTTAAGCAACCTTGGTCTAATGTTATATAGGACAATTCACCATTTGAGATTCTAAGATACATTCCTCCCTCTATCTATGATGGATTACATGTAATTACACTATTTATAGAGGTTTTTAAATCAAATGCCTCTAAGTGATTTTCCACTTTAGTAAGTTTTTCATTGAGAAAAGGCCTACTTTCTTGTTAGTTCAAAATAGGCCATGTTGAATTGGCACAAATATGGTATAGAAAACTCTTATTAGTGGAAACGTTCTACTTCAATTTCAAGATTAAGGTAAATTTGATTAAGAATTTGGAAATAAGGCCATAGCATATAGGAGGAACACCTTTCTACTTGCAAAAATGGAGGATACATTTGAAGTTAGAGAAGATAAAGCAAAAACATGATCCTTTATGAGTGAATTTTCACAATGTTCTATTAAAGTATTGGTTAATAGATAGGTTAAGTTACCTCTATAGCACACTAGGTAAGTCTATATATCTTGATGAAAATACAACTACATTAAAAAGGACATGTTAAACCATAATATATATATAAGTCCAGCTTGAGGATGAGTTTAAATAATATTTCTCATGCTAAATGATGAAGGGAAGCTATCTTAGGTTGAAATAACCTTAAGCTACTAATGGATTCCTACTAAATCAAATTCTACCAAGATCTAGATAGCTACTAGGAAAGTACTTAATACTGAAGAACGTGATGAACTAGTTATTAAGGCCTTAGTTGCCCATTAGAAGGAATTAAATCTAATTTTGGATACTCAAAGTTCCCTACTAAATAGGGAAAATGAAATGTCTACACAAAAATATGATACTTCCATTAAGTTGGAAGTGCAGAAAGTCCAGTTAATACATATTGCTTCTGTTAAAGTAAACCCTAAAAGACCTTTGATGACCTCTCCTATAATTCAAGTTTTTATTTTACCTCATATCGTCATGCTTTCATTAAAAAGTCCCTACCAATTAAAACCTTACCACAAGCCATTTATATAGCATCTTGTTCAAAGAATAAAGATGGGAGAATGCCTAAGAAAAAAGCCTAAACTAGTAACTCTTCTTATAGTTATATCCATCTTGACCTAGAATGTGAGAGGGATGAATTGTCGCTCTCAACAATAGGTCATTAGAAACTACATGCTCTTTAAGTAGCCTTTTAGTGGGTCTACTAAGACTAAAATGAAAGTTAATAGATTAAAAGTTACTTATTAAGTCTTTGACAATAATTGGAACTTGCTTACTAATTGTAATTCTTACTTTAATGAATCATTATTATTGCTTTTAATCATATTTTAATGGAAAATGTTTCTACTTAAAATGCAAATCATATTCTTCAAATTGAATTTACCTCCATTTATTCTTTAGATAACATGGTAGCCTTATTTGTTTATACGTTTAATAATGCATCATTAAGGAAACTACTTCGATATAATATTTTCAAAAATAAGCTTAAATAACTTCTTGCCACATCTCATCTCAAGGGATTTCAACTGTAAAATTTTTTGACATAAAATAAACGGACCTATGATTCGCAAGGCTTCCTCTTATGAAGACTTTAGCAAATATATCAACCAATATGATCGTTTAGATCTTAAATACAAGGATCATCGTTTCATATGAAATAATAAGAAAAATAGGCAATTGGTTTACAAGAAGGAAGCTAGATTGAGCCACGAGTAACCCCTTGTAACTTCAAGTTTGTCCTAATGCTGGGGCAAACTTTAGTAAACCTTTATGATTTGATTAATCACCAATAAAGGTTACTATAAACAAAGTGATCATTAAAAAACAAGCTCCTTTTTATACTCAACAATTATAAGTTAGATATTCTAATCTAACTTTTAAAAAGTTTTTCTTGAAAGTTTTAGATCTACAAATGTAAGGATTGGCAATTTTAAATACATGAAAAAACTTTAAGCTATTAAACTGGAACTAAAAGAAAATTAAATATTATTGAAGTAACAACAGCACTAGAGTTAGCTTATGACAATCTCAAGTTAACCATATTGATCAAGAAGTTGTCAAACAACTGCCTTTAATTACTACAAATGCTTCTTAAGAGTCTAAGGGATTTCCCTATTGCTATCATAAATCTAACTTCCTTTATATGTCAGTATATATCTTAGGAACAAATAACCCTCCTTTCTAAGCTTTTTAATAGATTGTATATCAAAGAAGCAATGTTTAACCTTAATGTAAATAGGCTCTTATTCTCGAGGGCCTAAATGTCAAGTTCTTTTAGAAAATATGACATTTGATCAGAAACGCCATCTCCTTATACATTCTGGAATTTTTATCTATTGATTCAATGCTTGTAGAGACCAATAAGACTTACTAAATCCTTGTTCATTGTCTTAATCAATAAGGAGCTCACTAAGCTACTTACGGGAGCTAAGTGGTCAGAGAAAGGATACCATTTTTCTCCACACCTATTCACAATTTACCCTTACTCCCCTCATAGATAAGTAACAGAAGTTTAGATTTCACCACAAGTGCAACATTTTTAAGCTTTTAAGCCCCTCTTTTATAGATGATCTTCTATGTTTCAGCTAAGATAATCTTAAATCTATTTAGGTCTTTATAAATGGTTCGAAAAAAATTTAGATATTGTCTTGCAAAGTAATTAACCAATGCAAAGTTGCTATTATGTGTCAATAGGAAGCCATACAGCTGCTAATGTGATAAAGCAACTAACAGGCTTCAACATTGTACAAGCTCCTATAAATTACCTAATTATTCCAGTAACCACTTTAATAAGAACCTATGTCAATTGCTTACCAGTATTTGAGATGAATCAAAGGAGAATTGACAATTATAACAACTAAAATTTGTCCTTCACATGAAGATAACTAATTTATTCTATTTTGAATCGTATGCTTATGTATTAAAGCTCTTATCTGACATTGCTCTTGAATCTAGTCAAAGCTATCGAAATAATACTTAAGAACCTCTTATAGACAGGAAATAAAAATGAAACCCACAAAACAAAACTCAAATAAAAGAAGGTTTGCATGGTAAATAGAGGTTTGGAGTTCCAATTTATCAACTCAAAGAACAAAGCAATGTTAGCTGTAGGGATTTGAAAGATTTTTAAGGATTATGAATCTCCATAGGTCTAACGGATTCATATGCTTTTTTAAGAGGTAAAGATTTCAGGATGATTAAACCCAACGCTTAAACCTCGTGGACTTTACAATAGATTCTAAAGTTGAGAGAGAGCTCAAGGATTTAGCTATTGCAATGTATATTAGTGGCCAAAAATTATGGAATGAACTACCAAATTTAAAATCAACAGTAAGGGAGACAGACACTACTTGTTTAGAATATTCTTAGTATATGCCATTCATACCATATAAAAGAAATGGAACTCTAAAATATTCAAGAAGAAAAATACAAATGCTTAGGAATTCTGTGACAATATGTTCAACTGAATTTGATTCAAGAAGAAAAATACAAATGCTTAGGATTTCTGTGACAATATGTTCAACTGAATTTGAAAAATCCAGATAATCAAGAAGATGAAAGTGAATCTTAATTCAACAGTAACTCTAACAGGAATCTCTAATATTTATTCTTATTATCTTTTGTTGTAGCTAATTTTCTTTCCTTTTGGTAGAACAATCCGTCAAGCCTCTAGTTATAATGATTGTTCTCTTGGGTTCTCAGTTTGTAAGTCAGACTTTGATTTATTATTGAGCTCTTACTTTTTATTAATATTATTTACCTTTTAAAAAGGGTGAATTACAACAAATCTTAAACTTATCTCAATTTTGTAATATTAGCCTGAGGTTGAAAAAGTGACACTAAAATATTCAAATTTTCAATTTTTTTTGTGAAAATAGTCCAACATTATCTTTTCTCTTAATAGTGTTAACATGGCATTTTGTATAAGCCACATGTATAACATTTTTCAACTAATTAATCTTTATTTAATTAAATCTTTAAATTTTCATAACTTAATCAAAAGTTTCAAACTTAACACCATAGAAGAAAATGAATCTATGGTTGATGTTAATGTTGATGTTGATAATGTAACATTAGTTGGTACGAGGAAGGATAATGTTAAGATATATGCTAAGCTATTTTATTTATTAATTTTGGGCATTATTTGTAATTGGACAAAGATGAACATGTTTGAGATTTTACTATGCTACGTTATCTATCTTATATAGGACTCTTATGTGAAGATTAAAATCTTAATGAGGATAGGATTTAATTGGAATCAAATCACCATATCTTAATTAATATAAGATGTAGTCGTTTGGTGATTTTTGGACTCTTATTTTGACAACCTATTTTGGGATAATGGTTATCTAAGGAAGCATAAAATTTTGGAGATTTAGTTTGATTATTTGCAGTTGTAGTGTGGCTGAGATTTACGTGTGATGTGGGTTGAAGTGTTGTCATTTTTGGTGTGAAAAATGACAAGTAACTTGTGACTCGACAATTGTGAATTTTAGGGTAACCTTGGATCATTTTTGTAGTTGATTTTGTGGGATATGATTCTGATTTGGTGCTACAACTTTCTGTCAAGGTTTCACAACCTTATTATTAGGTTCATCGTGGATCATGTGTGTTTTCTGTAGTTGCACATTCTTTTGTTTTGAATAACCAATGAGGGTTGAATTGTGTTGATTTTGATAGCTGCATATTCTCCAACTTTGCACGACAATAGAGGGTTATGTGATTGTTAATTTTGTGTGATTTTGCCAGCTTCGTTTTCTTTTGTTTTTAGATGAACATTGAGAGCAATTGAGTAGCTGGTTTTTCTGGGGTTTACGTGAATCTTTAGTGACTGTTAGTTGTTTTCATGAAATGTTAATTTGTGGTTGTTGTTTGTGACTTGTGGGGTGCGAAAACTTTACAAGTTTTCGTGATTATTTAAACTATCACTTATGGTCGATGGTATAATTGTTGTTGGGCTGATTAAGTGTTAATCATGGGCGTTTTTGGTGGCTGTCAACAGTGGTGGTGGTATGTATAAAATTCCAGCAATCATTGTGGATTTTGGAGCTCCGATATTTGTAATGTTTCTATGAAGAAACGTTTATATTTGTTGGTGATTTTTCTACTGCTGTATGTGGGGTGTTCCGGTGATAATATCAAAAGATTACAACAATGTTCTTTCATTGATAAAGCGGCATATTTAGGGGAGTTGCTTTTTATCTTAAGTGTTGTCTTTGTTTATGTTGGTTATTGTTTAATCACTTAAGTTGTTTATTTCATATCGTTATCATTAAACATTGTTGAGAAAATCTTCTACTGTGGTTAGTATGAGACAGTCGTGCTATTAGGTGTGATTTGCTTTCACAGGTTGTTAGAACTAGGGATAGTGTTAAGGGCTGAGTGAGTCGGCTCAATAAAGCTTTGTATAAAACTATTTTTGTTAGGTGAAAATGATTAAGCTTTATGAGTGCCTCATAAATGTATGCAAGGTGTGCCAAGCAACATTACCAAATCTCAAGTGTTGATTTGTTTATTTTATATTTAATTTTTTTGTTTTCATTTGTGCTAGAAACAACTGTGGCTGAACCAAAATTTTGTGAAACTACATCCTTTTAGGATTTTCAGATAATGATATCATTTATAAAGATGAAATAGTTGTATCTAGAGTTAGTAAAGATGATTGCAATGGTTTGCAAAGTGACAAGGGGATGGACGTAGCTGCATTTCATCTTAATATCGAATTCACAGTCGGACAAAAGAGGAAGAAGCTTTTAGGAGAAGAATTAAAGTCTCTTAACTAGATATGTGAAGCTATAAGAACCTTGTAGGCGATAACAAATGTTGAATACAGAGGAGAGAGATGGGATTAATTTTGGTGTCGAATTCAAGTCTTAATATTGATTATGTAGTTCTTTATACAAAAAGATAGAGAATCTGGTTATGGGCAAGCTCAGGAACAAGTTTACAAGTTTTTTCTTGAAAGTATATATAGCAAATGTGTTGAAGCTTTAGAAAAACAAAGGGAAGAAAAAAGAGACTAATAAACTTGCAAAATTTACACTAGTATTATTATTCCTTCTAAGTTGAATATGTATACAAGTGTTTATTATAAGTTACATCATAATATTATTTTAAAAAGAAACTAATAAATTAATTCTTGTTTGTTATATACAACTCATCTAACTAACTCCTTCCTTCTTCCATTTCTTCTTTGCTTGTAGAAGTAGATTTCTATGTTCTTCCTCAGACTCCCCTCAAGATGAGCATGATCAAGATGAATGTTGATTGTGTTCATCTTGGCAATTGGAAATGTGAATTGAAATTATCTAAGTGCCTTTATGTGAATGTCTATAATTTGGAGTTTAGTTAGCACATATTGCACTTTTACACTTCCTTCTTTAACCTTTTCCTTAATAAAGTGACAATCCATCTCAAAATGTTTTGTTCTAACATAATGCACAAGATTTTTACATATTTGAATAGTGGATTGATTATCACAATACCTCATGACTTTTCCTTCAAATTTTAGTTTGAAGTCTTCAAGTAGATTCTTTATCCAAAGCACTTTACAACAAGCAAGATTCATAGCTCTATACTTAGCCTTAAGTTGAGCTTGAAGCCATTAATAATTATATTTTTAGCTTTCCAACTAACCTTAGCTCCTCTATACAAAGCACAGAAACCAGATATGGTCCTTCTAGTGTCTGGAAATTTCCCCAGTCACTGTCTGTGTAACATTCTAGCTGTGTATTTTTCTTCAATGTTTAGTATAATTCCCTAGCCTAGTGTTCCCTTCAAATATCTAACTACTTTCAAGGCTGCCTACTAATGTATCTTAAAAGGTTTGATCATGATTTGTGATAGAAGATGCACTGAATAATTAATGTCAAGTTTTGTAAAGGTGAGGTATATCAGTTTTTCAACAAGTTTTCTATACGTTGATGCATCATCCAAAAAATCATTTTCCATTTGTCTTAGTTCATGACTTAGTTCAGTAGGTATTGGATTCAGTTTTGCACCTAACAATCCACATTATTCCACAAGATCCAATGTAAATTTCCTCTAACACAACAATATTCCTTTTTCTAATCTTACAATTTTTACCCAAAGAAAGAATTTACGTTACCCTAAAATTTTAAGTCTAAACTTACTACTCATAAAATTGAGTACTCTATCATTTCCTTCCTATGTTTTGCATCCAATTAGAATGTCATCTATATAAACCAGTAGTGATACAAAACCATCAAATGAAGAAGCTTTAATGAATAAGTAGTAATCTGACCTGAACTAAGAGAGACCAAATTTAAGTAGAGTTTTAGTAAACTTGGAGTTCCACTGTTTAGGGCCTTGTTTAGGTCAATAAAGTGATTTTTTAAGCTTGCATACTAGATGATCAGTTAATCCATACTTCTTCCCCTTTACTTCATAGCCTTGAGGTAATTCCATATATACATCTTCATGTAATTTTCCATTTAGGAATGCATTGTTGATGTTGAGTTGATATAATTTTTAACAAAGTTTTGCAACTAATGTAAAGAACAATCTTACATTAGTTTGCTTGACCACTAGATTGAAGGTTTCGTGATAGTCAAAACTAGCATTTTGATTGAACCCTTTTGCTACAAGTCTTGCTTTAAATCTTTGTATTACTCCATCTGAATTTATTTTGGTCATATATGCCCATTTGCACCCAACTATATGTTGTCCAAATGGATGACATACTACTTCCTATGTATGATTCTCTTCCAAAACATGTAGCTCTTCAGTCATTGCTTTCCTCTAATGTTCCAATTGCACAACCTCATGATAATGAATGGATTCCTGTAAAGTTGAAAGTGTATATATAAAACAATTATTAGAGAGGTTAGATGTTGTGAGAAAATTAGAGATGGGGTGTTAAGTGGGTGATGAAGAATTTTTCTTAATTGATCATCTAATTGATTGTGGAAGGCTGGTGGGTTGATTGAATGATTGAATATGAGGTGGCTAAGTTGGTAAAGTAAAAGTATCTTGTGAGGATGATGCAGGCAATGAAGTGATGTAATTAGGAAAGCATCTTACTGCATTTTCAGTCTTATTACTAACACTGCTATATAAAAGTGATGTATTCAGTTAAATGTCATAGTAAGCAATATTAGGAAAGAGATGAGAGTGGTTATTGAATTTGTTGATGTAAGATGAGTGATTGGAATCAAAAGGAAAGATATGTTCATGAAAAACAATATCTTTTGAGATAAAGAGTTCATAACTATCAAGATTCATAATGCCAAAGGGATATCTAATAAAAACACATTTCCTCACTCTAGCTTCAAATTTTTGTTTCTGATTGTGAAGTGTGAAGGTAAGACAAAGAGAACCAAAGACCTTCATGTATGAAACATAAGAGCTATAGCAACAATAAGCAAAAGCTAATGTTTTCTTTGAACCATGATATTTTGTTGAAGAGTTTCAACACAGGAAAAATGGCGTATAATTCCTTTTTCAGCAAAGAATTATTTCATGTCAAGTTCCTTAGCATTGTCATATCTTATTTGCTTAATAGTCCTATTGAATTGAGTTTCAGTTATTTTATAAAAGCCAAGTAGGATAAACTGAACATCTAACTTGTGACTCATGAGATAAACCTAAGTGACTCTAGTGAAATCATCCACAAATGTAATGAAATAGTGAAAACCACTAATTGCTGCATCAGAGTATGGTCCCCATACATCAATATGCAATAACTCAAAGGGGTGCTCGGTGTTTTAAGGGAAAAGGAAGTCTATTTCGTTTGGCCAAAGGATGAATTTCATAGATTTTATTAGAATGAGAAACTGAATTAGGTTTGGATTTATGTATTACACCTAATCTGTCATGAGAAACATGACCAAGCCTATAATGCCAAATTTCAAACAATGATGACTCTAAATTGGTGTTTACATTGGAAACAAACACTGAATCAAGTTTATGAGAAGTATTAGAGACTTCAGATGTCTTTTCAGATGAATTGGTGCTTGTTGAAGAAATTACAATTTTGCATGTTATTTAGCATAACCACTCATCATCTGGGGACATTGGCCCTAGATTTCACATTTTTTAGGAGAAAACACAAAGAAACATTTGTGATTTTTCATAAATTTATTGACAAATAAGAGGTTGAGCTTGAATGAGGGTATGCATATAACATTATGTATGTGTAGTAAAGAAGAAAGTGATACTGAACCTAAATATGTAACTTGAGCTCTTTGTCCATTTGATATTTGAACATACAAGATTTTAACATATTTGATGTTATACAAGAGTGAAGCATTGTTGCATATGTAATTAGAAACACCTGTATCTAATACCCTTTTATCATGCAGCCTGAAATGCATCAAGTATCCTTCTGGTGAAGAAAAAGGTAGGCTAAGAGTTATGCTTGTGAAGTTGGAATAATGTGCATTACCCATATCACTTGATCGTGTATTGTGAACACCAAAATTAGAGCTTGATGACTGAGCTATTAAAACATTTTGTTATATTGTTCCTTGTCCACTTAAAAGAATTAACAATCTCCGCATCTAATTTTTGTTTAGTGTCATTAGAAATGTTTCTTAGATTTGAGCATATTCACTATCTTTGTTATGAGCAGCATCATTTCCATATGACCAAACTACATTAATCAGTGTCTTTCCTTGTCTTTTTTATCTGTTACATTTGAAGTCAGAAGGAAAACCAATTATTCTACAACATTTTTCTTTTTTTATGTCCTTTCTTCCCATAATGACTACACATAATATTTTATTATCCTTTCTTATTATGTTCTCAAAAAGATTTTAAAGAAAATGGTTCAATTAGAGGTTGTGATCGACCTAGTATCACTCTTCTAGATTCATCTCTCATTACCATATTATATGCTTCTTCCAAGTTAGGGAAGGCTTCATCAATAAGACTTGTGAAGTCTAACGAGAATAAGACCCATTTAATCCATTCAAAAACTTAAAAACATCATCCTTCAATTGCTGATCCATATAATGCTGAAAACAATGTGGGTTGCAGCTTCCACACATGCAGTGAGGATAAGGTCTATAGTACCTAAGTTTCTCGAGGTTCATAATAAGTTTTATATAATATGCATCAACAAATTTATTCCCTTGAATTAACATAGATAGATCATATTGTAATATGCATATTCGTTTATCATAAGGTTAATCAAAGCATTTTTTGAATAACTCCTATATTTTTGTAGGTGAATCTACATGAAATGTCAAACCTAGTGATTAACTTATAGATTTCAATAACTAGGAAGTGATTAGATTGTTACATTGAATCCATGCATTGTAAAATGGATTATTAACACTTGGTTTAAAGATTGTACCATCAATAAAATCATTCTTGTTTCTGATTGAAAAAGCAAGTATGAATGATCAGCTCCACATAACATAGTTTAGTGTAGTGAGTTCTGGAGATGTAATTAGTGTGATATAATTATATGATGGATCAATGGAGTAAGGAGAATTTGGATCTTCCACTAGTGATGAATTTTGTGATGAAGCTAAGCTTTGATTTGACATGAGGACTTTGGTCAAGTTGAAGGCAGCCTTGGTGCAGATTAAGCTATCATTGATGTCTCAAAAATAAGCTAGCTTTGATACCATGTTGAAGCTTTAGAAAAATAGCGGAGGAAGCGAGAGAATGATAAAATTGCAGAGTGTACACTAGTATTATTATTCCTTCTAATCTGTATACATATACAGGTGTTTGTTATAAATTACAACAAGATTTTTTTAAAAAAGAAACTAATTAAACTAATTCTTGTTTATTATGTACAACTCATCTAACTAACTCCTTCCTTCTTCCATTTCTTCTTTGCTACCAGAAGTAGATTTTTGTTTTCTTCCTCACAATATATTTTAGGCTAAAAAAAATCCTTATGGCAGAAAGAAGAAAAACATCATTTATGAATTGCCATAAGATAACGTTGGCGTTTCTGAATTAATTTAGTTATTTGAGTCTCTTTTAATACTCTTACACCCATAGTTGATTACTTCAAAAACCTCTTAACTTTTTTCAATGTGTCATATAAGGATTACTTTGCAGTCAAGCAATATTTTGGGGGCCGTTTGGTTTTATTTCTATTTTTCTATTGCAGTTTTCAGTTTTTGTTTTCAGTTTTTTGTTTCAGTTTTTCTTTCAAATAAAAACAAAAACTTGTTTGGATATTATGTTAATGTAGTTGTATTTTTATCACTGATAATAATTATATTTTAGATAAAAATTAAAGATAAATTATTTTTAATTAAATAAATTTATTTAATCTCTTATATAATATTTATTAACAAATTATTAAGAAATTTATGTTATTTTAATAAAAATAAATCATTTAAATTTTAAATTTTATTTATAAATTAATATTTATTTGAAATATATTTTAATTATTAAATCAAATTTTATTTGAATATTTATATA
>JANZLD010000002.1:19796216-19806345 GCA_026413575.1 Erythroxylum carthagenense | reverse complement strand
TATCTTCCATTTCATTTCAATTTCAAGAATTCTTTACTTCTTTACTCATGAATAATCATTCAAAATCCTTATTCAATGATCCTAGCTTACCAAAAAGATTCGAGGTCTAATACAAATCCTCCCAATCTTTATCGCTCATACTAGATCTGTCCGTACTAGTCGTTTTTCCAGTATCATTAGTAGTAGTATTGATATCAGGGATTTGTCTGCCTTTCAATGCCTTATGTAACTCTGACTGAATCAAAATGTCCCTGACTTACACTTGCTACAAGCCAAAATAGAGTCTCCCATCTAATTTCTCCACCTCAAATCTAAGAGGATTCGAAGCCCTATTTCTTGACATTTTTCCTGTGCTCTTCTGCCTTGATGAATTTTACCGTAGAAATGAATAGTATACTAGGTAAGTTCCTAGGAAAGAGAGATAGGTCACAAAGGACACACTTAAATACCAAGTCTTTCCTTAGCCAGAACTTTCCTAGACATGCACTTCCACACTACCACACCAAAGCTCCACCGCCCCAAATAAACCTTTCTCAAGAAACTCTTTTTTTATTTGGAAGATTGGTCAAAATTGCGACCACAGAACATACTCAAAATTTTTAAGAAAAAACACACCTTAGCTCTAATACTAATTGTTGGAAATTTAGACCTCCTAAACCCACACCCAAGGATATTTTATAGCCAAAGACATCAAAAAAATAGAGAAATAATAACAACATAAAAGAATTTACGTGGAAACTCCTAAATTAAAGAAAAAACTACGGGCACCAAAAAGAAAATCTACTATGTGAAAAATTCTTACAATCACACAATTTTTCCTCTCACCCAATCCCCCAATACACCAATACACCCACAAAGAAATACCCAAAACAAACTCTCCAACTCTTACCTCAAAAGAGAAATTTAACTAAAGTCAAATTTGTCATACAAATCTTTGACTTTGTATTGGTGCATTAACCAAAGAGGTAGCAACCTCCTTACATAGGCAAGAGCCTTGCCTCAATTGTTTTCCTCAACCAAACAAAGGAGCCAAAACTCAATAATTTTTACAGGCTTCAACAATGGCTCCATTAGCTGCCATGTAACCGAACTTAAAGTACGGAGAAACTTCATACAGGATATGCATGTAGGAAAGCAGGTCCTTGCTTTCAAGCTCTCTACATCTAAGTACACGATATATGTTAGTTCCTGATAACTCGTTCCTAGCTACCAAGCCTTCTATCAAGTCAGCCCCAAGGTGTTGTATTGGTTCTCTAGTGATGGACACAACAGCTCTAGCCCTTTCAGTAAACCTATCAAAGTCAATACTGTTGTTTTCAGTAAGAGCTTTAGCACAAGCAATCAACACTTGTTTCAAATTTCCTGGCATTTTGTTATGTAAAGAAGCTTCCTCCACTGCTTTTTGACATTTCTCATCAGAAGCACCTTCCCCTGGCTGCCTATGTCTAGAGACAAACGATGGATTAGGCTAAATTAACTGAGAAGCCTGTTGTTTCCCCTGGATCCAGGACTCAATCCTCTGACATGACGCCTGCGGCCTATTACTTTCCTCAATGGAAGCATTAGGCATGGTTGTATCTTCATCATTATCAGGCCCCATTAGAGCAGTCTCTAGTTGCGCAGAGCATGTTTCATGTTTTGGCTAGAACTGGAGTCTTTCAGTAGTGAAGGGCTCAACCTATGAAGATAACTTGACGACTCAATCGAAGAGTTATAGCAAGGACTGATGCTTGAAACATTATCTAAAGAGCTAAGCTGCTCCTGATTATCACTTAACGTATCACAATCAAATTGTGTTGAAAAGGCTGAGCTCAGTGAGTTTCCTATTTCAAACTTGAGTGGCCTATTAGGCAGCAGCGATGGACAGGGTGATGAGTGGGATAGACCTGCACCAGTGACACCATAACTCAAAAGGTGGTGTGATTCTATCCTACATAGAAAGAAAGCTTGTGTGTTTAAAGCAATTCCAACTAGCGAAATCAAAGCAATACAAGCAGCTAAGCCTACAATATGGTATCATAACTCATGAATCTTCCTTCTAACTAAAAATCTAAGTCGTATAAAATAATAACAACACAGATTGTACTAATGAATCTTCTAACTGAAAATCTAAGGCGTATAAAATAATAGTAACACAGATTATACTAACTTTCTAAGCTAACATCATATTCAATTCATACATGATCCTCTCATAACTTAAAAATTTACGTCCTGTTTCTTACAACTATAAAGGAAATGATGAAGGTGCATCTGACCAACCTCCATAATCTAAGCAGCAGCTTGAAGATTACTTAGCTCTCTTGATGCACAATGAAGTTGGTTCAATATAAACTTATCCCCATTTTAACATAGTCTGTATCTTTATTTTATTATAGTCAACCCCTCAACACACCAGTGGATTCATGTACGCCTGATAGGTGGAATACGTAAAAAATGAAACAAACTGAATCGAAAAGAAAAGCAGATTGGAACCTTGATCTCACCAACTCTAGGAAAATCGACTGACCAGCTACAAATAAACCAAAAACATAGCTGACCATAAGCCAAGTTCAGAATAAAGACTTCGTAAGTTCTACCTACTTATTGCTCACTGAACAAAATGGAGCAAAAGTTAGATGACATAAGAGTCATGCAACAGAAACGACCAATCCAAAGACCTAAATTAAATCCAATTTTTTGGCAAGCCACAAATCACTTCTAAACTCAGCACACAAAAGCTGTAAGCTTGATCAACTCCAATTCCTTTCATAATATTCTCTTCATTCTCTTTAACCAAAGAAAACAGACCATATATGAAATACACGTACAAAAAAATAGAGGAAGTAAATGTTAGCGAAGCACGAAGACATTTCGGAACTTAGAAAATGGAGAGAGAAAATAAGTAGACCGGTAATGTACTAACCAGAAACTGTGTGGAGAATAAGGAAAGATTGAAGATTTTGCCTTGACACTTGAAAACTGATATATCCTTTTGACTAAACAACCATAAGAGTTGTCTGTGTTTGATTTCTTTTATAGTGTGTTTGATTTCTTTCAGAGCCTCGACTTGGTGAGTTTTAGCTTACTTCTGAGGACAGAATTCAAAAAAACAAAAAAAGAAGAAGCAGCCAAGTCTCAAATATATATATGCAGGTGGTACAGGGAGAGTCGGACAGATTTGACGGAGACTCTATACAAAAAATAATGAAGATAGAGAAATGGGTTTCACGAGAAGGGACAAGATCTTCTGTCCAATATTACTCTATCTTATTCTGTCTCATGAAATCTCAGTCATTTATTTTGTGGAACCCACGCGGGACCTACATGGGACCCATATAAATAAATGGTTGAGATTCATTAGACACAATAAGACACCATAATATTGGACAGGAGATCTGGACTCTCGCGAGAAGGCGTACGTGACGACGATTCACCGACCATGTTTTGTTACTTACATTTGAAAACTGAAAAGTGAGAACATTCTATCTTGAATCTCCTTAGAACACGCGCTTTTTGCTCTATTTCTTTCAGTATATCGTCAATAATGATTTTGTTAAATATTGGAAGCGAATTGGAGGACTAGAATTAAATCGTTTATGTTTTGCAAGCTTCTCTCTCTAAAAGACAAACTAATACCGTTTGTTTTCTATAAGCTAGTTCGGTAATAATCACAAGCATGCTGGATTCACATGGAGTCCCTCGATCAGGAGGAGCAACTACCCAAACGAGGACACACCAAAAATTGAGAGGACAAGCCATCACCATAACCGAAGCAGTCTTATAGCGACGCAGCGACAGGCGACATGCTAGAAGCCATAACCAACAAGGACAAATCGTGACTTGCAGAAGAACCAATCGAAACCGAGAAGGTGATATCTTGCAACTGTCGAGAGATTTTGGGGGGTATAGCGCTGTCTCAAAATTTTAAGACAAAATTGGATAATATCTGGACACAAGCCGTGGTAGTGAAACTCCTAGGAAGGATGATAGGTTTCCAGACTATAAGTTCACGGCTGAAGAACTTGTGGAAACTAAGAGGACCCATCAAGATCGTGGACTTGGAACACGACTATTTCCTGGTGCGTTTCATGGAAGAGGAAGATTATGTTCACGCCTTTACTAACAGACCATGGATCATTTATGGACAAATAATCTTAGTGCAGAGATGGACACCAACATTCTGACTGACACAAGGTCAGCTAAATAGAGCAGTAGTATGGATCAGATTTCCGGATCTCCCCATTGCGAGGTATCATCCAGGGATACTAACTGCCTTGGGTAACCTAGTGGGAACCACCGTAAGAATTGATGAAGCCACCATGCAAGTCGAGCGGGAAAAGTATGCTAGGATCGTCGTCGACATAGGTTTGTCTTCTCCATTGCGGACCATCGTGGAGCTTTACAAGGAGACGCTGATGGTGGTGTAACACCCCATGTTAGGGGTTAGAAAATTTAAAAATTTCCAGTACATCGTATGCTTTGCATAATTGAGTATTCGCTGATATATGCATATGAATTTTGACTTATACAAATAGTTGTACATTCATTCATGACATTTTTCGGATATAATTAGTTTGTAATTGCGATTAAAATGTGAATTGTAGATTATTTGTGTGGACTAGGAAACATAAGGGACAAATAGAAATGTGACAATTGTATTAGAAATTAATTGATAAATGGACAAATTATAGATTGACAAATGGATAAATTAATGTGTGACATCTGGACCATTAGTTAAGTGACAAATGGTAGCATATTTGGTGGACAAATGGAAGACATGAATTAGAAGCATGTGTCAAGACTTAAATGAGACACCTAAAAAAAAGAAAAGGTTTCTGCAGACTTCCTTTGGTTCCGTCAAATATCACCTTCACCAAAACACTTTCTTTATTGTTCATCACCGAAGACAACTATCTTACTCATTTCTATGTATTGGCGTATATGCTTGCTTCTCACATCAATGTTACACCTTGCAAAGTCTTCTGCCATTTGAGTTTTTTTTATTGTTACTAAATCCTTATGCCTTTCCATCCACCAAAATTTCTTGGTTGCTCTCCCCATTTTTGAAATTTTTGCTGAAGAGAGAGAAGCTTAAGTCAAATAAGTTACATGGATGTCTATGTTTTAATAGATGCATGCATGAATGGTGTATATTTTAATGCTTGTGAATCGATTCATGTGTGATTGTTGTTGGAAGAAGAATTTCAATGATAAAGCAAAACGCAAATGTGTAGAAAATGTGGTGAAGGACTATAGAAATTGGAGTTATATGAAGTGTGATGGAGTGTACATGCAGTGTTTTATTGAATATACATCTGTATTTAGAGCATAACTTGATATGTGAATATCCAATTTGGAAGGAGTTTGATTTAGAGTAAACTAGAGACATATGGATAAATTTTTCATGAAGAAATCAAAACTGAAATATGTCCTAAAGAGTCTTGAAATTTGGCTTGAAGTTAAGAGTTGTATTCTGTTGAGGTATGAAAACAGTCTGCAGATTTTTGATTATAACTTGAATGATACTGAACCAAAATGCATGAAATTGATGTCATTGAACACTTAAGACATTGTGGAACGTTTGTTTAGTAGAAGGTATTGCCTAAATACCTCATTGTCTAGGTCAAAATGGTCATACAAATCTGACCCGAAATTTACTTAAGATAAAAATCTGGAAATTTGATAGGTTTCATGAATATGAAGTTGAAGAGGTTTAATAAATTGAAACATGCTTCAGTATTTTGATGATATATTGGTCTGTAGATTTTCAAATGAGTTGATTCTTAATTCATATTAAAGTAGAGACTTATGGCTACAACATTCTTGAAGAAGTCGACTTTTAATTCTATCTCTAACCATTTCAAAATGTAGCTTCAAATTGAATCTTGACTGAGGATGTAGCACTACCAGGGACAGAAATCATGTCCTGTGATTATTGAATAAACTGTATTGATGTAAGTTAAATTAGACTGAGGTGTCTTCACCAAAGTTGTATCTTATTCTCTTAGCTTTAAATTGTATAAAGTTTATAATTTTTGGATATTGAAATTGAGAGTTATGAGGTGTACAACTTGGAGGCATGATCATGCATTAGCCAAATATTTCAAATGTACATAGTCTGTGGTATTTTGAGCATAAATCATTGAATACTAAACGAAATTGGATGAACTTGGTAACATTGGAAACAGGGAAATCTTTCTAGAAGGAAGTATTACCTAATTACCTCACCTTCTTAATGAGAATAATTGAGCAAAGTAGACCCGAAGGTGGATTGTGAAATAAATCTAGATTGAGGGATTGAGTATGATTTCATGATCGATAATGTGATAAGATTAAGGATAAGAAACCTGAATTTTTGTCATGAACATGCATCATACATATTCAGTATACATGAATGTGCATAATTGAATTTATAATTGTGTGTAATAATGATATGTATTTGTATTAAATGTTTTAGAGGAACCCATTGAGCGACCGATTTCAAATATTGCCAGGACGTCGAGGCAACACGTAATAAGGGAGATTTTATAAGTAATTTAGACAGTAACTTTTGTGAGTAACATAAGATGGTCTCACCTTGATTTGTGTTGTTTATTACTAAATTAAAATTGATATTGATGAATGTGTACTAAATTGTGTACTGATTCCGGACATGAAGGTCCGAGGTATTGATTGATAAATGTGATATTGAAGTGTTATTTACCTTACTTTGTTCTGCTTGTTGAATTTGATTTATGCTGATTGTGTTCTGAATTTCGAACAATGATTGTTTGAGGCGTTTGATGCATGTTTATATCATTGGAAGTGCTACCTGCATGTAAATATGATTGACTACTTGCTTTGCCCATGAAATGTCTGAAATGACCTTTTTTTATTTTAAAATTGTTGAGTTCTAGTTATGGGTAAATAGGCATGCCTAGAAGGGTCTGCAGCTGCTTCTGTGACACTTCGGTGTCTTCTATTATTGACACTTCGGTGTCTTCTATTATTGACACTTTGGTGTCTTCTATTCTGATTTTTGTTTTGTTTATATGTATTTTGAGATTGTTTTTGGACTTGTATCTGATGTCTATAACTCCTGAATTTTTATTTTGATGGGTTGTAATAACCTTAATTCAGGCTACTTTTCGAAATTATGATATGCGATGTATGTTTGTTAAGATTTTGGGAATGCATGTATGTTATGTTTTGTGTGTTTTGGATTTGGTTTTGGTTCTATTTTATCTGTATAAAGTGTTGTATGTTTTGAAATGCTTCATGTTCAGTGTGTTCTGCGTGTGTGGCACTCGCAATACCCTCCCAGGGGATATTAGGATGTCACAGGTGGCCTATGAAGGTTTGTCACACATCTGCTATACGTGCGGCAAAGTAGGTCATGAAGCATCGGGTGTCCACAGAGGCAACGAGCTCCAACAGAACACCCCAAACATCCTAATGCAGGAGAAGGATCGTCAGAGATGGAGACAGCGGGAGACGCAGCAACAAGACAACCAACAGGAGGAAATGTCGCAGGGAAGACAACGATCAGAAATCACAATGGTTACAGACCTTAGATGCAGGTCCAACGTAAACCTCGAGTATCCATGCAATGTAATGATCAGCCCATATAACGTACTAATATGGGACGGAACAAAGAGTCTGTTCACAAGAGAGGCTCGAGGTTTGCTATACTGACAGAACAGGAACAAATGGTAATAGCAGATGAGACACCTATAGAGGCCCCACTAAGCAGTAATATGATGGGCTTCGGACAAAGACTGGAGATGGCATCATTTATGGGAAAAGGAAAGCAAACGCAGAAAGGTCAGATAATTAAGTCTATTGGGCCTAAACACAGAAAGGGGCCTAAAGGACAGACAGAGGCCCAAACGCAGCAACCTCGAGGCGAAAGTTCCAGGCCCATCGTTCCCTAGGAATAGGAATCGAATACAGTCCCACAAATTCAATTACAACCCACCATATTGGAAAAAATATATAGTGATTGAAATAGCTTCCCATAAGGAAACGGTATGTGATATCCAACTATTTGAAGGTAGAGAGTTGGTTACTAAAGAGAGACTCCAGTTGATGGAAGGAGTTGAGGTTCAGAAGGCAATTAGGAATCTTAGAGAGGTTATCATAATCCTCACACCGACCCTCTAAATATAGCAGCTGAGGTAGGAAACCCAGACAATATGCAATACGAAGAAGAGCAAGAAACACAGCCTCAGGATTATAGAACCAAGGAAGCTCCCACTAAAGGTACAGCTTCTATTTAGTTGGTAGTGTAACCCATACCACTTTTTATATCTTTATGTCGATCTTAATTTGGAATTGTCAAGGGGCAGGCGGAACTAAACTCCATGCCATACTTCGAAATTACATTCGTCATTTTAATCTTGGTATCCTTGTTTTGATGGAAACCCGAATTAGTGGAACTAGGGTTCACAAGGTCATCAGTGCTTTGGGGCCTGATTACTCATTTAGGTTAGAGGCAGAAGGTTTCTCTGGAGGGATATGGATTTTATGGAAGGATGATTTCAATATCTCAATAGTACTAGCACATCGCCAATTTATTCATACCATAATCAAGTATGCTTCTTGCTCTTTTGATTTTACGACGATTTATGCAAGCCCATAAGCCTCTTCTCAAACCGACCTTTGGACGATTTTAAAATGGGTAGGAAGCTCTATTCATAGACCCTGGCTCGTAGGAGGAGATTTTAATGCTAAGTTGGAGATAGCCGATAAATGAGGTGGAGCCACGAATGCGAGGGTGGTGAACAAATGTTTTCAAGATTAGGTGCACAAGAGTAGCCTTCACGATCTTGGTTTTATAGGATCCAAGTTTACGTCGCGCCGAGGAATGGTTCAAGCTAGGTTGGACAGAGTTTTTGGCTCGATAACTTGGCTGTAAGCTTTTCCTCAAATAGAGAACCATCACTTACCCTTTCTTGGGTCAGATCATAGACCCATATTGGTTTATCTACAAAGACAGACACCTAGATTAATTAGATCCCCAGTGTTTAGATTCCAAAATGCTTGGCTAACTCATCCAGGATTTGATGAAGTAATAGCAGAGCATTGGTTACCAACCGCGGAGACGATGAGTAAATCGTTAGCCCTATTCTCCCATCAACTCATGACATGGAATAGATCCGATTTTGGTCATATTTTCCAACCCAAAAAAAAGGCTGTTAGCAAGGCTTCAGGTCATTCAGAGGGCCATGGCAAGAGGCAACTTGGATTCTTTAATAGATTTGAAGGAAAAATTAAGTGGGAAACTGATGCAGGTATTGTGTGAGGAGGAAATCTTTTGGAATCAAAAAGCCTGATACGAATAGATCTCGAAGGGTAATAGGAATACGAAATATTTCCATACACTCACTCTTTCCAAAAGGAAGAAAATGAAGATAGAGTGACTCACTGATTCTCATGGGTCACAGATCTATGACCCAGTGCAACTGAGTATGTTAGCCAAGGACTTTTTTGTCCAAATGTATACATAAGAAGATTGGCCTTTACACCGTCACCCGATCTCAGGAGCTTTTCCTTTACTCTCGACAAATAGACTTCATGCATTAGCTCAGCCAATCTATGACACTGAAATCAGGTCAACGATTGTTGACATGAATCTGAATAAAGCCTTTGAAGTAGATGGTTTCTGTAACATCCCGTTACTGATTAGAGGGTCATTTTGGTAATTTGGGACGGGTTAGGATTTTTACTGCATATCACTGATTGATCATGTCACTGGCCTCTAATTATGGAGGAATGAGTTCCTTGCATATGCATTTGTAGGTGCATGCATTCATGATTTTTTGGTATTTTAATTGTGAGCATGAACTGACTGGATTATGAATTGATTAAGAAATTAGGAATAATTAGGTTCAAATAATTGATTTAGAATAGCTTAAGAGTGATTGGTAGCTGATAGTGGCTTATAGGAAATTTTCAGGAAATTCGGGAGAAAATGCCCGAACCGAAAATTTTTGAGCGACAGATCGATTGACCGTATAGTACCGAAAGAATTGTTCAATGGCAATGGAAAAATTAGAATTATACTGTTAAGAATTAAAATGTCGAGCCATTGGGAATTTAGAGACTGAATTAAAAGAATTGAGGACTTAGGTCTATATATATATCTAGGTTTGAATTTGGGGATTTTTAT